>JAVQKC010150050.1:0-17792 GCA_036025475.1 Philypnodon macrostomus | reverse complement strand
CCGGCAATTCGTTTTTGAGTTATCGCGTTCACAGCTAGGATCTGCGGACGCGGACGCGGACGCGCACCGACGTGATTCCATAATATCGGCGACACGCTGTTTTCGCCGATATAATAACTCCACCAGGGGGCAGAGGGCAGGTGATACGTTGTATACAATTTCTAAAAGTTACAATTAGGTGAGTTATGTGGAGACCACTGAAAAGAACATATCAAATCTGATGTGATTGGCAATATAGGGATATGTAAACACATCAAGTGTTTCAGCTCCTGAGCAGGTCTGTGCATCAGCATATAATTACTATAATAAAACACAAGTCCAAGCACAGAAAAAAATGTTTTAGCATAATATGGCCCCTTTGGTCTAGTTAAATCCTGATATAAACCAGGTAAACTGTACCAGTATTTTGTCTTTTATTTTATATACATTATTCAAGTTAACCTGCATAAAAAAAACATCTATGAAATTGGTTTCCTAGAAGTAAATTCAACACAAACTCCAATGTTACACCAAGTAGTAATTTTTTATCATGATAAAATAATACCATGATCAAAAAGCACAGAAGAAATGTTTTAGCACAACAGGACCCCGTTAAGGCTAAATGTCAAACACGTGCAAACACATCAACCAACAGGGAAACAGATGTAATGTGTGCAAATTTATTTTGACAAGTAAATGGTAACTTCCTCTTGATTTTCCACTAACAGCTACTAGGGGAAAAGTCACTCCTGTTTAGAGGCCCCCACCAGCACACACACACACACACCACATCCTATAAACATCGCATTCAGTTAGAGGAGACAGGGCTTAATCTTAGGGAGAACAAGAGGTGCATTTCCAGCAGAGGGTTTGGTAGGGGTAGTTAAACACCAAAGATAAACCCAACTTGTCTCTAGTGAATGAATGTGAGTGTCAATGGTTGTGTGTCTGTGTATGTCTTTGTGTCAACTCTGCGACTAACTACCCATTGTTCCCCCGCTCATAGTTTTTGGGATAGGCTTCAAGAACTTACATCCTCTAATAGAAATAGACAGAAAAAATAATGAATGAACAAACACCAACAAAGGCTATAGATAATAAAAGCACTTTCAAGGCCACAAAGCAAAGTATGTACAGTATATGTTTACAACCTTTTTTCTTGCTTACAACCTCCAATAACAATGTTTCCAGGCTTTCCTATATAGACCTTCCAGTGATGTCAGCAACCTGCCACCACTGTCCTGACACTGTGGAGAAGGAGGGGTCTAATTGGATTATCCTGTCTCCTCCGGCCCGTGTCCCGAGAACATTTTGTCACAAAGCAACTGAATAATTCCACTTTAACAACTGCACATGACGCCTGATAGGAGCAGGACAGAGAGTGCACAGGGCCATTTTAGGTCAAAGAGAAAAGGAACATTGCCTGGGAATTGAAATCACAATGGATGAGAAGGAAATGGTGGAATAAAAGCAAAATATGACCATGACTGTAGCACAACATTTTATTAGTAATGCCATCAGGTATAACATCTCGTGCCGGGGCACAGAGCGTCTCCAGTTTAGGAGGAATGCTTTTGAGGCCTTTAAATATCTCATCTGTGCCAAGCTTTACTCCTGAGACTTAGGGCTGGACATTCTCTCACATGTTAGGCGTATTTCCAGCTACTATTATTGTGCCCCAAATAAAATGACAGCTGTTTTTCTCAGAGCTCTTCAGACCTCATCTTAGGGACAAGACAGACTTTGAGAGGTATTGACAATCATAATAGATCAATAGATTATTCTCATATGAATCATCCTTTATGGTCAATGTTAAGTCTCTTTCTTCTGATTAAAGGAGCCATATTAAGCTAACTAAACTAAACTTTCAACCATGTTAAAATGTTGTTTTCTCATTAAATACATATCTTTAATTGTGCTGCATTTACACATCCTGTATGCTGAAGCCTGAAGCACTTCTCAGGACATCTCGAGTAGAAAACGGTTGAATTTTTCTACACAGATACATGAAGAAACTGCACCTTGCTACACCTTACACAGTTTGCATTGGCTCTAGTGAAGTGGGCGTGGCCAGCAGAGGGGGGAATGGGGGTCTTAAAGGCTCACGCACCGGATCAGAGCTTTTCTTTAGCAGAGAGAAAGCAATAGCATGTTCAATTAATAATGCATTGTGCACATTTTAAAGCATTAAAAGCTAATGCAGAAATTAAAAAAAAATCTTGGTGAAAAATGTCATAATGCATCATCTTTAAAGAGATTAAAGTGGATACTCCATCCAAAAACAGTCTCTCAATCACTTCCTAGTCCAAAGTGCTTTGCGGACATGGTCTATAAACATGGCTTAGCTGTAATGTTCACTCAGCGGTACAAAAAGTCTTGAGAGATGATTTGTCTTGTGTGGGATGGCTTGTGTTAGGCCCTTCTCTGTACAACACCTGGATTTGGGATGACCTGATGCTGCTGTCCGTTTGAGGGAACCATTGCCTGTCAGCTTAGCCCATAAAATACACAGACAAAGAATTTGGAAACCATCTTGTGAGAATCTATAATGTCCAGAAAGAGATACTGTGAGAGAGCACTTTGCCAATAAAGTGCATTCTTATTTCTAGCTGAGGTCCCATTAAAGTTAAAGTAAAGATTTTAGAAAGACTATAGAAAGTGAGGTAAAAAAAAACAACCTGGTTTCACATGAAACACTAGTTTTGACCTGATTCAGAGTTGACCTGACCTGGTTTAAACCTGGTTTAGTTCTGGTTCAGACTTGGTTTAACAAACCTCTGTTATTTCAATGCAGCGTACGGCCACCATCATTGTTGTTCATCCTACACATTTTTCAGTACATGGTACAAGCATGAATCATCTCGGCGGATAATCCAGTAATCCATTTTTAGCACAAAGCATTCATACACAAGTTGACAGAAGTCGTCAAACTCAATATCACACTGGAATAATAATATGCAGTTCGGTCGTTAGGGCTGCACTCGACATTAACCTCCTGCTTCCAGTAAAATTGACATCTGCTCCTCGCTTCAGAAAGAGAAGGATTTATATTGTTATCAGAGTATGGTTTGGACAGACAGACGTTAGTTCATTGGACATTTTTCACACATCCTTAATCTACAGCACACAGCAGCTCAGATAAAAGCAGAGAAATTAGTTACTATCAGGCAAGTATCAGGCAGCCAAAAGGGGTGAGTGGGGGGAGAGATGTATAGCGCTTTATGGTAATTAATTAAACAAATGATCTCAAGAACATTCATGCAATTGTGGATAAGTGGATCTCATTATATTGGTGAAACAAAACAACGATATCATGGAAACAACGATATTATGGATTCACGTTGGTCCGCGTTAGTTAATTAACTTTCATTGCGGCATTAATCCTGCTGAACATAAACAAAATCGCATGAATTTTGGTACAATGATCCGGGCAATGGTATATTTAATGTACAGGCAATGAAACTTGGTACAGTAATTCTCCACAGTGTACAGTAATTCTCCACAGTGTACCCAACATAAAATATTATTATGACCCCACCCTACAACAAACAGGAAGTCAGACATTTTGAATTGAAATTGGGAGGTCAGGTATATTTGACAGCCTCTAACTTGCACATACTTTGCCCGATTAGGCTCTAACCTGAAATACCTAATTACCCCCCGGCCCTGAACACATCTGACTAATATGATGGCAGTGCCCTCTATAGCGCCCCCTATAGACTGAAAGAAGAATGTAGTTTTAGGGAATTTTACAAAATTTGGCAAAAATATTATTCACAAACATCCAGACAAATCAAAAAAGTCAAATAGACCCTTCCCATGTTTGTCATGGTTTGGGGGCGGGGCCTCCTAATTGCTTGTTAACAATATTAAAACTCTTATTAAAATCACACAATGTCTGATTAAGGTGCCTGTTGGTGACAGTTGATTTCTTCAAGCGATTGACTGTCAGCTTACAATTCTAATGGTAATTTCCTACTTTATAGCCACTAATTTATTTTCTACTGATTATAACCCATTACATATCATGAGAGAGTTAAAACACATCTACTTTGGGCATAAGGCAGGTTAATCACAGGGCTAACACAGGGGGCCTGAATCACCATTTAACATGTTTTTGAATGGTGGATGGTACCTGGCGAGAACCCACTATAACATAAGGTGTACATTCAGACTCCATGCTTTCTGGTTGACCAGTTCAATCAAGACAACTAAACAGTATGAGCCACACAGAAACCATGCCAAATGCTGAAATCTCTTTTTGTAGAACTCAATCAACAATGGTTTGTGGAAACATCACACAAAAAACTGAGTTGGTTTTGTGTTGCACTAAACTCAATACTTGTCATATTTACTTCCTGGGGCTTTTGTTTTGCAGATGTTTTCACTGGGTGGGGCTGAGATATTCATTCAGCATGTTCGAACAAGAGCTGGTTGTGAAGCAGCTAATTGGCTTCACTGTCGTCCCATTTTTGAAAATCAAATGTGATTTAACACCTACGTGCTGCTGAATTGCTGGAAACGGAGCCATAGTGTCTCATTTTTCTTAAAGCAGGTCTTAACCGAAATTAAGCCAGGACTAAAGCAAGTTTCATCCTGGACTAAATTGTGACTATTCCAGAGCTAGTTCAATGATAATCAGTAGTTTACAAATCCTCTGCCATGTCTAATAGAAAGCCAACTTATCGCTATTGGTACCTACACCACAGTTTGAGAACCACTGTATTGGGTGAATAAACTATAGGGCAGCACAACATGAGAAAAACATTCAGTATTCGATAACCAGGAACCATGTTGAATATTCCGATATCAATATTTTTGCAATATTTTGATGCACGTTCAATTAAGCATAATTAGTATCTTTAATTCCTAAATGATGAATTGGGACTGAAATTTGACGTAAAATATTTTATAACACATTTTCTTTTTTCTAATTTTTGCATTAATTCAAATAATTTTTTTAGAAAATGGATATTGTGTTTGCTGATATTGCGACAACAATAATTTTTTCAATATACTGTATTGTGCAGGTCGTTCAGTGATGAATTTCCACTGAACATTTTTACATTTTTAATCTTGCTTTTTTCCTTGTCTCTTACAGAATGGCACAAAGAAATCCTGGGACTTCATGCGTACCCATGACAGGTAAAGCACTCACTCTTGTCTTGTTATTCTTCCTCTGCATCAGTTGTAAATGTCTAAGCTTCCAGGGGGCACTGTGAGAGAAATATCACACATTTGTGTCAAAACGGCTTCTCCCCCAATTTGCCCAGGGTCCCATCGTGCCCTAAGGTAAGTCTCAGGTCATTTAAGCCCTCTTTCCTCTACCCCTGACCCACGCAAAGGTCCCAGTGAAAAATAGTCCCACTGAGACAAAGGCAGTAAACCCCAAGCCTGCATTTTAAGAGAAAAACACCCCACGGGAACATCACTGTTTCTCCCTGAAGCTACCGACTTGTCCCACATCTGCGTGCGTCGGAGAGGGCAAGGCTTGTTTTGCATTTTTGTTCAAGTGTGCATAACATTTTCTTCTCAGCAGGTTTTATTTGGGTGTTCAGCTCTTTGTCACATTTTGGAAGCATTAGTGAAAAAATGGAAAACACAGATGAAGATTAAATTTCTATATATTATGTTTCGTGAATACAGAAATGAATATTATGCTCTTATTGTAGACCTTATGAGAAAAGCTAGTCAATCTAATATTATTTTCACACATTCTCTTCTGCCCCAGTAGTAGTTGTTTTTAGTTTACTTTAACCAATAATTTAAAGGCCGAGGACAAACCATCCATCAGAGTTATATGGTTCAGTGGACTAAATCTCAATTAGGACTGTGTTAGGTATAAACTATGGCCATATCACAACTACAAGGCAAGTCGTTCTCTGCAATACACCATATTACAAATGCGTACATGTGTGATATACAGTTCTGTTCAAAACATTGTTTTTTGAAGTGCATCTGGATAATTGTTAGGATCCAATTGTCTTGGTGATGAGTTAGTACTTTCCTCTCCTGGCATACCTCCACAAACCTGATCTCAACATCTCTGGGTTTGTCTGGGATTAGCATGAGGAGACGGAAAGATGTGAGCAGCCTACAGCCATAGATTAAACCTTTTTTTCTACACTGTAACTTCTATATCTGGTAAATCCCTAGTTCCATAAACCCTGTAGATGGTACCAGGTCTAACCCAGATTTCCCGCTGTCCCACTGTAGAAGCCCTGCGCAGAGCACCAGGCTAAACGGTGCATGAAGAGTCCTGAGCGTCCGTTTAGTTTCTTGGTTTAACCATTAGGGCCATTTTCAGGAGGAAGACGTAATGATGTGGAACAGTGCTAAGAGACACTAGCCTCAAGGGACAATGCTTCTTAGCCTTAGGCCTAAATCTGTCCCATTTTACTGTTATATTGTACTGCATCTCCCCCATATTATCAATACTGATTTTGTAATCTATCTTATCTAATACTGATATCTAGCATACAGACAATGTCACAACATATCAATGATTTATACGTTTATTATCTACTATATTGACATAAAAATGTATTTGGCTCATTCACTGGCTAATTGGCTGTTTTGGTTCTACATGCACACTACATGCCACACAAGAGCTTGGAATGCTTATATTATACAGTAAACAACCCTAAGATGTGTACTTAACATGGTCCATAATGTGCTATATGGAATTAGCATACATAAATGATAAGATAAGTCAGTTATCTGTGAGGTTTCCCCCAAATAGTAATGAATAGTATTTCTACAGCATGTTCAGGGTGGCCTATGTTGTTTAGCATGACATTCATTTTGGCATGTTTATAAAGATAGATGCCATACTAAACAGCATAGACCTTCCCCAGCATTATAGTCAACCAATAGAGAGCGAACTATAAATTTTATAGGTCTTGGTGATCTGGGTCAAACCATGCAGTTGTTAGGGGAATTGTTAAATTGCCTCTAGTTAATAAATGTGAGAGTGAATGATTGTCTGTCTATGTACTCTGCCTCTGTGTCAGCCCTGCAACTAACCAGCTGCCCCCCAGCATGCCCCCCAGTTGCAGTGATGCAGTTCAGTATTTGCAGTGATGCAGTTCAGTATTTCATACCATCACCACACCATAACATCTATGGGATTCATTAAATACATTGATTTTTATCTGACATAATTGTAATTTATGGCGTATAGCAAAGTCAGCTCGCTCAATGTTCTATTTCTAAGCAACACTAATGAGAGATTCATTTGATAGGTATGTAGGTAGTAAGAACACAGTGTACGTGTAAAGACTGTAAAGACTTTACTAAGCAGACACGGTTGATTAGCCCACGGACTCTGATAAAATAAACAATCAAAATGATAAAAAAGCGATCAGCCACTGTCACTTGAGAATACCTATTGTACTGTAAATATCTAAAGTGGCCGTAGTTATCAGGGTATAGGCACCATAGCTCTGGGGCCAGTTCTAATATGCACTTCCTGGTTCGGCATGGGAAAACCGGGGCCTGGCTTCCTGCTGCTTCAGACACTTCCTCTTTCCCAACAACCAGCATCACAGCCCAAGTCTCCAGTGAGGAGAGTACACATGCCAGACACAACCTGTGTGATTGTATGGCGCTTATTGGCACTATAGTATCATTGGATTGTATATAGGAATGGATATAGGTCTTTGCTGGGCTTTTATGACCCAAGATGTACAGCTATTAATTCATTCATTTTGATGGTTTCTTGACATAAAACCCCTCTTTTAAGACAATCTCTAGCTTGTGACCTACAGCAATTTGCAACTAGGATATTTTTATGACTTTTATGAAATGTGTATTCTCACATGTAATCTTTGGAGTGGAGTCTTCATGTGCGCTTTGCGTTATTGTGTGTTTTCCCCAACTTCCTCCCACTGTCCAGAGACACACACGTAGAGGTCAATTCTACCTTAACTGCTCTAGTGAATGATCATGAGAGCAAATGCTCATCTGTCAGTATGTGTCTCTGTATTAGCCCTGCCCATTGTTCAGGGTGTATCCCGCCTAAAGCCCATAGTTGGTATCAGGCTGAAGTGTCTAACTGCTTTTCTCCCCTTCTTTCCACAGTGTATCAGTGCTGATCTTCAACACCACCTCACACTGTTTTGTTCTTGTCAAACAGTTTCGGCCAGGTATGTTACTTTGCATATAAATAAATATATAAAATGTATAATCATAAATTGTTTTAATTGGTCGGGTAAGATTGATTCACTTTTACTTAGTTCTTATATATGCTATTCACATCACTTATATATGCTATTCACATTGTTTTAAAAAGGTATATATTAATCTCTTCCAACTTATAGAAATGTTTATCACCACCAGCAGCAAAGAGAAAATAAAGGGGAAAATATGTATCAATGGCCAGACTTCCTTGTATTTAGCTCGCTGTGATGTGGAGCAGTCCCTGGCGACTTCTAACAAAAGAGTTAGCCTGTTTCTCTTGTGGTCTATTTCTGAGAGTGCATTGTTGAAATACAATAAACAGGATTGTAATATTGTACTGAACGTGCCCCCAGGATGCATCACAATCTAGATCAAGATAGCTAAATAACTATAATAATTGCAACCCACATTTAGTGGATATATGTGGAATAAGCTCATCTTTTAGGTAAATCTTGAGCCTAATGATAAGGTAGTGTTAACAGTAGTGAGCCTTGTAATTTAATTTAACTACATTAAGTCACTATGAACCAGGTATAATGTAAAATCCCGCCTCTCTCCCTCACACCTGTAGCTGTGTACATGTGCGAATGGGAGCGGTCCAAGTCCCAGCCGCCCAAAGCAGCAGAGAAGCCAGAGGAGGGAGCAGCCGAGGCCCCTGAACCCCAGGAGGGCCCGTCCACTGCAGCGGAGGGGGGAGAGGGCGGCTCCGCGTGGCCCCCAGTCTCAACGGGGGTCACCTACGAGCTCTGCGCCGGCCTGGTGGACAAACCTAACCTGTCGCTGGAGGAGATTGCCCGACAGGAGGTGCTGGAGGAGTGTGGCTATGACGTGCCTGCCTCGAAGCTCAAGAGGATTACTTCATACAGGTGAGACAGGACCAGAGCAGAGTAATGTCTGAAAGCCTTTTGGACAGTTCATACATAGCCTCTCAAAAGCATGTTGTTGACACTAATTGGATGTTATTATTTGTCTGCCACAATAATAAATACATTAGTAAGTGATTGTCATGCAGAATATGCTTCTAACCAACCTCTTCACTCTCTATTGGCCACATTTTTGCATAGTTGGGAGATACACATGGGGGATCCTCAAGTGAAGTCTGCATTAGGAGAATAGGTGAATCTAAAGTTTGTACAGTTTGAATGTTTGTACTGACCGGCAGCCCTGTGTGGCTGGGATAGGCTCCCACCTGGGACCCCTAAAAGGAATTCATTTAACAAGTTTCTGGAGTAGTTTTATGCCAAGCAAAAATGTAACATGAAAGGAGTATATTGTAAGTTTAGTTAATGTATTTTGTTTCCCCCGGGCATCTTGAGTCCCAGACTGACAGGAGTTCAGCCCAAAGATGAGATCAGTGCTGAGGTTATATAAATGCACTTTATGGGCCCATCCATCTCTGTCAGCAGATTATAAGCTCCTAGACATAGCAGTAAGTAACACAGTATCAGGAGAGGACCCACATTAGACCACAGCACCTGGATAGATACATGAGTATCCTCTGGGTTTGTTGGTGTTGTCTATGGTGTGTGTTTTGTATTGGACGCTTCCTTTAAATATCCAGGTATCGCTTGAACCCACATGCCCCCTATCAGCGGGGCCTTTGCCAGGAGCACACTGTGGTTATAAGGTGTAGGAGCAGGTCACAGCAGGATGAAATTGAGAACAGCCGGGTTCATACTTCACACTTACCTTATATGTTTCCTCCTCTTAAATGTGTGGCATCAATATACAATCTGGCATCATAGAATTTAAAAACAATACCTATACAAAGGCTACTTGGGTGCTGGCCAAGCTAGAAATCCCCTCCACCTCCCCTCCCATGGGGCAATAACATGTTTGTGGAGAATTGGAATCTAAAGTGATAGAATGTGTTTATGTGTTAATCTTATTCAAATGTTCTTTCCTCTCAGGTCGGGCGTTGGTGTAACAGGCTCGAAGCAGACATTGTTTTATGCTGAAGTGTCCGATGATAACTGCGTTAGCGCTGGAGGAGGAGAGCCGCGTGAAGGCGAGCTCATAGAGGTGGTAAAGATCCCTCTACACGAGGCCATGACGTTCGCCTACAACGAGCGTATCCCCAAAACCATGGCTGTCATCTTTAGTTTTATGTGGTTCCACAATAACATGGCTCCCAGGTATAAGATCTCCACCAATGTGTAATAACAGTATTTATTGATAAATCATATTTATACTGTTTTTGTTTTTCAATTCAAGCCAAACACTGGTCTAGCACATTCGCCCCCATCACTGCTCTTTATCTTGTATTGTCTTTTTGATAAATGCAGCAAGATAAAGTGTGGCATATTTTCTATCACATATCTGTATGTTCTGTCTTTTTATGTAAAACTAATCTTGCCATAGCTTGTTATTATCGGCACCTTTTTAATTTACTGTGTCATCTGTCTGTAATGGCTGCATATTATTATTTTTGACTACTTTAAACATTGAAGGAATGCTTCACTGATTTTAAATATTGGCCTTCAACGTCAGCCTTTGGGATGTTTTGATCCACTCCAGTGGGGTATTATAAATTGCCATAGCAGCACTATGTAATAATTAGGCCTTGGAATATGTTTTAGGTAGGTCCATTTTTAACAAAACAAATCCCCCCTCCCCCATATATTGAGTGCTTCACTTTGTAATTTGAGATAGCAGGTTTTCACCCTACGAGCCTCTAGTAAGGAAAGTATGGTCTAACTGGGAAGTAGCTAACAAATAAAAAACGTTACATTTTGTAGACCAGTAATGCAAAAAGTCTGCTAGTCACTGGTGGGCCTTGTTGTGGGCAAGTGTTGTGTCTGCAATATACAATCACAAAACCCCCATAACAAACAATGAAATATTTCTCCATAAATTAACTACCCCTAGTATCCATAGTGCATCATTGTTCTTAAGCACATTTCAGACGACAATATAACATAGGTCTTTGCGTTGTTTCTTATTCTTATGCTCTTTTTTTCTCTCTTTATCATATATTACATATCTCATAACCTTACAACAGCATATAATAATCTATTAATCTCTCTATATGGCCTTTATCTGGGAGGTAATTATTAAAACATATGTCATAATCTCAGGTCCAAATGCTTAGTCCACGTTCAGACCTGATGTCTGAATGTGAAAGTAACCAGCATGTTTCGTAACTTAACTTTTATCAATTAATTATAGTAGGCAATCCTGTGGTATCATTTTTTTTTATCTATCTAAGGGCTTCTAGTTTTTAAAATACAATGTAACCATTAGTGAACATGGCATTAAGTCCCCCCTAGTGTAGAAGGTACAATATGCAAGTGCTTAAGATAACCCTACAAGCATAAATTCATATAGGCTATCATATATCAAAAACCTTCATTTAGTCTTGACTAGTATAGATAATGCAGGAATTAAAAAAAAAAAACGTTGTCTTTTCTCCTGTGAAGTTAAACCCGAGCAAAAAAATGACCATTTGCCTGTAATTGATTTTTAAGAAGCATGTAAACACAATGACAATCAAAGACTACTAATACATTTTGGACTACTGAGTCAAAGTAGGTCTGCAGAACTGAAGTGGCAGCAAGTGCGAGGAAGGGTACTTAACTAAGAAATACCATAAAAGTCCTGCACACCGTCTCACTATTCATAGGTTAAATCCATCAGAGCTTCTTTTGGCTTCTGAGTCTTTCATTAATTCTGTTGTATGCTTTTATGTACTTTTTATTTTGACATTATAGTATTCAATATTAAATCTGTGGCTACAAAAAGGCCATTTCTGTCTTGATTATCTTACACACATGTTTCTGTCATATCGAGTTAAAATCTAGAATCAAATCATAAAATCAATTCATTATTGCAGGGTTGTTCGAGTTGCTTGACTCAAAAGTATTTATTTATTACATAATGTGACACCAGCTACTCACATCAGCTGAGAAGTATTATATATATCTACAAAGCACACATAATATTGTGCAATAATGGCAAACACAAAACCATATTAACCTATTATCAGCTTTGATTCTTTCCAAAAAGTCTTTAATGAGCTTGTTCCCAAACACACACTAATACCTGAGACCTGGCTTTCTCTTATTTATTTTTCTTCAACTTGACCAGTTTTGTCCTGTTCGTAAATGTGAATCTCACTCTGTTGAGGAAAGACATTCACACAGTTGTCCTTGTGTGGAGGTAAATGTTTGTGCCATAATCATTACTAGTAAGTTGAAATTGGTTTTGTTGAGGTTTGGTGTTAAATCTTCTAAAAGCCATTCTGAAGCCAGTCTGTAACGCTATGTGCCTGTCATGGAGGAATGCCATTTTTATTTGCTTGAAAAAATGTATGATCTCAAATAACAACTAGCATATTTTCACTGGATCAAATGTCTTAAAAATATCATAAAACACAATAGCGCTTTACAGCTGTGACATTGCAGTCATACCATGCCTGGAACAGTCCAACAAACGCATTAACACATTCATACACCAGTGTTGCAGACATGGAGGCACAGTGGTTGAATTGTTTTGCCCAAGGATACCACAACAGTATGAAATGGAGCGGTGAGTGGGGTTTGAACACCCAACTCTCTGCGTTCCACCCATCTTATAAAACCTTCTCCTAACTATATAAAATCTTAAACTTGAACTATTACAGAACATTTACATTAACAGTAAATGCAAGAACTACATCATACGCGTGGCAAGGTGGAGTCACACATTTCTAAATCTTCTAACAGGTTGGATGTTTGCCAGATGATCAGTGACTGCCAAACAAAATAAAACGATCGTGCTGAGATTCAGGTTGAGCCTGCTCGACTTTACCTGTGGTTCAATGGCTCTAAATGAATTCAAGTTTAGGACGTGACATTACTATCGTCCTAACAGCAGCTATAAAGTGAATGAGTGTTTAAAAATAGAAGACGCCAACATTAAGAAGAGCTATGTGGAAAAGACTGGTTGCTATTGCTCCATATCACTGCAGTCATTATATTTTAACTATATGGTTTGAGACGATGGTTTTACCTGAGCCAGACCTATAATAGAGTCTACATGTTTTATTTTTATTTTGCCTCTAGTTTTGGTCATTAGCATTGCTAGACTGATAAGGTTTTGCTATAATTTAGCATCAAATGACCATCAAACCATAGAGAAAAACATGATAACAATAAACATGTGTTGCTTATTCTGTCTTTTGGACCTCTAGAATTGTATCCATGCACAAAATTTAGCATTTGATAAAGCTGCATTGTCTATGTGCTAAGAACGAATATTGCAGTAATCCCTTTGACAGTGTGAGGTTGCAGACTGCGCCACTACAAAAGCCATACTTCTGTTTAACACAAGGCTTATAATCTACCTACATAGGTTTATGTCCTGAGCCCAGCAGTGGACATGTCTACCTCCATCTCTCAGGCACATACAAATATCAAATAATATTTTATGGCAAAACCCTATGACCATGCTGTATCTTTAACTTTGACTTTTCTCTTTGTTTATGGACATTTTCTTACTGTAGATTTAGCCACTAAGAGCATATCAAACAACAGTGTTAAAGGTGATATGTGTAGGATTTGCTAACTAAGTAGTATTGATTTATTCTGGACTTCAACTCCGAAAAGATCATTTCTATTGGTAACTTGATATACAGCTGACTGAACTAACAGGAATAGTTAATTCATGCTGGTAAAGCGTTTATTACTTGAAAATCCTGCACATAATACCTTTTTACAGAAATAATTATTATCACTGTAAAAGCATTAAACGTACATTTGTGGTTTTATTTCTTGTGTCTTGAGCTGAATTAGCATTTTAATTATATTTAATTAAATATTTTTTAGAATTTTTAAATTTTTTGAAAGAAAAAACAACAACAAACAAATATTGCAATTTCTCCTGAATCATGTATTTTATTGTTCTGATTGTGGGCAGTGTTTTTAGTATGTTTATTTCATGTCGATCTATATTTAACTTTCAGACACAACTCTTAGTACAATCTTAAAGTTAAAGTATTTAAATATGATACTTTGCATGTGCACACTCTATGTTGGATTAAACATTACATTTCAATAAAAAGTGCTCCATGCCTTCAATATTTTTTTATTCTAGTCTTTTTTATTATATGAGAAAACACTTGATTGCATAGACCTTCCACAACAACTTTATGAATGGGTTATTTTGCTTTGTATTATGCTGGCTGTTCTTCATTCCTTTGTGTTATGAAAGCTCGCCTATTCCTTTTTATCAGACCAGTTTTACCAACCCGTGCACAGATGATGACTCAGTAGCACATAACGTTAGATCATAATCATTACTACTACTTATGTGATGATAGGCCAACCACTTTCTCTGCCATAGAAGAGAAATGGTGTAAGGGATTTTTATTAATTCATGTTCAAATCTGCAGCTTTTTATCTTTTGTTTTCCATAAATCTGTCAGAGATCTTCATGTGGTCTGGAGATACACATCACCTCCACAAATGTGCTCTGATAAGAAACGACAAGACCCCAGGATCAGGAAAAAGGACGATGTAGAAATGAGTTTTACACTGTTGGGCACTAGATTAGTACTGTAGTGATAATGAATGTACATGAATCAGCTGTGGTGGTATGTGTGAATGAGGAAGAAAGGAAGTCATTTAGTCACTCTGCAACTTTCTACACTTCAGATACATTATCATATTGAGCTGTTATTTGATCTTGATTGTAGCCACAGCTGTGTTGAGGCACATGGGGAAGGTACATTAATGGCCTCTCTGACCATTAACATACACTCCACAACAATTCGATTAACACAGGGTGGGTGAGATGTTGTGCCAAAAGACACAAAAAGCAGTATGAATTGGGTGGGGATAGAACCACCAACCTTCTCTCTTCACCCAAAGCTCTTAGTATTTGAATTTTGTTCTATAATGTAAATAATGAAAAAAAAAAACATTGAAAGTGTGACCTAGACGTCAGTAATATTGTGTTTTTACTGTTTAACAATATATATATATTTAAGGACGATTTTCAAAGATAAGATTGTGCATATTTTGAAAGCTGTTTAGCCAGTTCTGTTAAACCCTTTAGAATATAGGCACCTCTGTAATGTAAAGAAAATTTAATATAAAGTAAAATAAAGGAATGATACAGTGTGGGATTGTATGGGAAACATAACTCCACTTCACACTAACTACTCTCAAGCCAAAGTGTGTACAATTTAAAATGTCTGGATTTATTTAGCCATACTTTGAGTATAATTGATTTTATAGTTTGATAAAACTATATTCATAAAATTCCTCTATATTTATTGACCATATGGAGGCTTTGAGGAGAGACCACCGCTCTACAGGCTGACAGCTGTAATGGGGCTTATCTAAATGTTAAAAGATGCTAATATAATAATCTGTCTTTATCAATTAAAATAATACTATGAAAGCATTACATTCACTAGTACATTGCAAAAATCAATAGCATTACAACACAATTCTAAAGTGATGACTCTTCTGACCTCTGGCATCAACAGTCAGCTTGTCACCAACAGTTAAAAGTTCCTGAAAGCATCTACATTCTGATGCTTGGTATGCGTGAGGCTTGTCGTGTACATTTATGCATACATTTACTGGCTCTGTGGCTAACCAGCTTAGGTTGTCAAAGAGTTGTATGATATTAAACACATAAATAATATAGGGTGTAGAGTTACTTTGTTAGGATGTGGGGAGGGTCAGTCTTTCATGTTGTAACTGGACACAGGGGATGTTGAGTTCTCCAAAGACCATCTGGATGTGAGCAGCAGATGGATTACCAGCTCTTTCATTCACAGGTGGAGTCTATACCTGCCTTTGAAGACCACTCCACATCCACCACTGCTGCTGGTCAGAGGACAAGAGGATAATACTGGGATGATTCCAGCACATGGTGGCACTGCCCATCTGTATGTAAATGAGAGCTCTGCGCTACATGTGCTTGACTGTAGGGTTGACTAAACTTTATCTTCATTGATAAGATGTTTCTGACTAGAGAGCAGATATGTGTCGTTTATCTTAACATTTTTATTTTCAAGTTGTGTTTAAGCCTGGACCATTTCTTTTTTTGACAAGTGTTTAAAAATAATAATAAGTACACGATTAATGAATATTTGGGCTTTACAATCATTATTCATTTACTCCATAGTCACGCACTGGTGGTGATAAGCCACCCCTGCAGACCTGGGGAAGAAGTGCCTGACATGCTGCAGCCATAACGTACCTGGTTAGTGGATGATCTGCAACTTTACCAAACAATCCAAAACAAAATGAAAGTAAAAAAATATTTTCAAAGATAGAAAGATACAATCTTGTAAAACCTATTTGCCCATTTGAAAATATAGTAGTATCTTGCAGTACTTTTGTTATCAGTCATATATTTGGTTCTTCAAATTACTTCAACATGTGCTGCTTCTCCGGCCTTTGATTCTTTGGGTTGTAACGTGGGATTAGGATACTTAGAGCAGACGAGGATGAACCAGTCCCAGCTGATAAACCACCCCAGATAGGAACCAGCTTTGTGTTTGAAAATGACTACCCACAAAGATTTGCCGCTCTTTTATTACAATATGGCAAGTCCTTTTTTTAAATTGGTGTGTTCATGTTGGAATGTAAGATCTACTTAAGTCCATTAAATATTACTGCCAGGCCATGCTAATGTATTGTTATCAGTGATTTACAAGTAAGTAAGAAAGACTGATGAACACTTAAACCTCATTTCTCATTGCATAAACAAGAATCAGGGGGGAAAAGCTTCAAAGAGCTTTATTTAGATTATTGACTTGCTCTGTATAGGTGCTGCAGCTTTTCCAACTGAGCTAAAACACAGCATAAACCAGCACTTTTAGAGTTTTCATCTCTGGAGAAGGTCAGCATAACTATAAGGAGCTTCATCTATTTTGCTCTCCATCACCTGCATCGGTGTTTGATATTTTTGTCAAGAGTAAAATAAACTGACGGATTAGCAACCATTCATGTCTAATTTTCTATAAGGTAAAAAGAGGACATCCACGAAGATCAGTTACAAATCTTGAGCAGGAAAAGCTGGATGTGTAGGTGACTTGAACTTGCCTGGCCGGTTGACATTGTAGCTACAGTTGGTCCGTTGTGTTTCTAAAGTTAATTCTTAAATGACTTTACTCTTACTGATGTGGCTTCAAATCAAAATTTTCACCGACTTTACCCAAAACACACACAAAAGAGAAATCTTGCAGTTGGGTACATCCTACCAAGGTCCTCACTCAAGATTTGGAGATTGTTTCCAATTGATTGGTTCAGGAGCTGAAAGCACAAGCATAAACAGGTCAGTGTAGAAACCCCACCTTCTATTACTTTGGGCTGTAGCAGTAAAGAGGGTGTGGCCAGCAGGGGGAGAGAGGGCCTTAAAGGGACATGCAGCTCCAAAAAGAAGTTCCTAAGAAATAATACATGTTTATAATAAGGTGGACAAAATTAATTCAGAAAAAACACATACCCTTTAAACCATGTTCCATAGACCCTTTAAACCATGTTCCATAGACCCTTTAAACCATGTTCCATAGACCCTTTAAACCATGTTCCATAGACCCTTTAAACAATGTTCCATAGACCCTTTAAACAATGTCCCATAGACCCTTTAAACCATGTCCCATAGACCCTTTAAACAATGTCCCATAGACCCTT
>JAVQKC010150028.1:0-18996 GCA_036025475.1 Philypnodon macrostomus | reverse complement strand
TTTGTTTTTGACCTGATTTGGACCTGGTTTAGTCCTGGTTTAGTTCCTATTTCGTCTTTGTTATTGACCTGATTTGGACCTGGTTTAGTCCTGGTTTAGTTCCTATTTCGTCTTTGTTTTTGACCTGATTTGGACCTGGTTTAGTGGGCCCCAGTTGAATTGCACTGGCTGTATTGCCTCATGTCACCCCTGGTCTTGACCATGTCTTTCTTGAAATTTAATGACATAAACATTATTTGGGAAACTGTAACAACAAATGAAACCAAGTATATGCCAAAAATATATGTTAAAGGATATCTGTTTATCTTCTCCCAGCCTATGTATAAGAGGACATGAGAACATTTATTTTAGACTATTTTTGTTTGTTTGTACCTTTGTGCTGTTCATTCTTGATGGTATGATGATGGAGCTGGTTCTCCTGATGCTCCGAGGAACTCATCCTACTGAAACACATAACACAGCATGGGTACTCTTTATTTACTGCAAAAAAGGAATTTCTAGATTATTTAAAATGCCTTGAATTCACAATACTCATCTTGTATTTAGTCATTTGACTAGTTTTTTTTTAACTTCTAGGCCTAGGTTATTTTTGACTTACCTCAGCGTTATGGAGTGCAACAATGCCCCCCAAAGAGGTAGTCACCTGGAATGGTTTTCATTTCACAGGTGTGCCCTGTCAGGTTTAATAAGTGGGATGAGAAAACTCATTGAATGAATGAGGTGTGTCCAAACCTTTGGTCTGTTCTGTGTGTATATATATATATATATATTTTTTTTTTTTTTTTTTTTTTTTTTATACCCATCTCACCTGGTCTCATCCTTCCAAGCTCGGGTCCTCTACCAGAGGCCTGGGAGCTTGAGGGTTCTCAAGCTCCCAGGAACTGAACTTTTCTGGACTGAGATGTCTGATGTTTTTTCTGCTGTAGCCACTCCTCCAGTTTGGGGGTTACTGCCCCGAGTGCCCCGATGACCATGGGCACCACTGATGCCTTCACTCTCCAGGCCTTCTCCAGTTCCTCTTTGAGACCCTGTTATTTCTCTAGTTTCTCATGTTCCTTTTTTCTGATGTTGCCATCACTTGGTATTGCTATATCAACCACAACGGCTTTCCTCTGTTGTTTGTCCACCACCACAATGTTCCACAATGTTGGTTCGCCATTACTATTTTGTCAGTCTGAACCTGGAAGTCCCACAGGATCGTGGCTCGGTTGTTCTCTACCACCTTGGGAGGTGTTTCCCACTTTGACCTTGGAGCCTCCAGTCCATATTCTGCACAGATGTTCCTGTACACTATGCCAGCCACTTGTTATGACATTCCATGTATGCTTTTGATGCCAGCATCGCACACCTTGCAGTTATGGGTGCTGGATTGTTTCAGGGGGCCCTTTGCACAGCCTACACCTTACATATATATATATATATATATATATATATATATATATACTCAAGAGCACATGTGTAGCTGCAAGTGGCTATGGTCGGCCCTCTCCCTGTTGTTGACTATTTGGTGTTGAGGCAAAGTTGTGTTACATTGTAGACTTTACAAAATGGGGGTTCGAGGCATTATTAATGAATAACAACGTGCATGTCCTGCTCTAGATAGGAATTCATTTTCTTCAAAAAGGTGTAGAAATTAATTTTACACTGAAGACTTTGCAGTAGCAAAGGACAATATGCACATTCAACCAATTAACAGCCCTTTTATGAACATTATTCTGAGGTCAGTCAACAGTGTGTGTGATTGATTCAGTCATTTGAAATAAGTGGTGCCTGCTGAGTGAGACACAGCAGAATCATTTAGTCAATTAATTCAGATGGAGACAAAACATCTCACTAACACATTTTTAAGACCACACATGAAGTTGAATCTGTTTCCATTTACAATAAACAACATTATGACTATTATTATCAACAGGCTCATCAGGAGGTCATTTGTGGTGAAATTGGACTTGGTTGTGATGCACTTTAGCACAACTTTTTTAGTTATTTACTTTTTCATTACTCTAGATCTCCTAAAATATCCATTCATCTCAAGTTTACTCAGTAAGTTGACTGTGAATGTTTCACACTTTGTAAGGAAACATCTTAAACTGACAGACTCCATTACTTATTTTCATCTCTGCTGAGTGGATCAACAGTGGCTTGGAGGCACAGCTCGCGCTCATTCAGCCTGTCCTGGCTACATTAGAAGCACAGCACTGTCCCACTCACTCACCTGGTCACCGCTAATTTCTGCTGGACCACAGGTCACATGACCATCTGCCATCATTTAAGAACTTGGCTCAGCATGGTACGCCTTACAATGATATGGGGTAGGTGCACATGATAAAATTAACTTTTCTGGGCCATTGTATAATTCTTGATAAGGACACATCTTAAGGCCAGTGATGCAAATTAAACAAATAAAACATAACTTGCCAAGGACGGTAAAAATATTTTGTAAATATTAAAAACATGAACATATTGATTCTTTACAAACAGAATAAAAACTCCCCTTGTACTGTGATGTTGTGGTACCATCAAAATGGCCCTTTGTCATATTTCTGATGGTGAAATCCAGTTCCAAGTTATATTGGTTTCAAACATTCTTCACTTAACTTCTCTGGGATGTTTGGAATTGAATACACTTGAAGACCAAGTCAAGTTGACCATTGTAGACACAGTTTATTGAATGCTCAGAATTGACAACAAAATCAAAGATTGGACACAAACTCTCACATACGGTACTCACTCACATCATCTCCGTCTCATTCAGTCTCCCATTCTCTTGGTGTGCCCATGATCCTCTCACTGTCTATCTCCTCACAATCTTGGTCTTGTATATTCTCTTCTCTCTAACTGAATCTCTATGGTTAGGTAGGCTATTTTTATTGTTTTTTAGACCTTTCATTCTTATCTGAAAATTTCAGTGTTAAGTGTCCTGGCATAACATGGCAACTCCACTGTACCACACAGCAATTCTACCTGCCTTTATTCCTATGCAGCACAGCCACAGATCCATGGCCTGTATACTTTATTTACCATTCACCTTAGTATACAGCAAAGATGCTTTAAAAAGGGAGGGGGCCATTGAGGCTGCCCAGTCATAATTTATGATACCTGATAAGGCTTGCTGAAATAGGCTCCACTAAAGAGGCCTTCTGTAATCGACTGGTGGTGTGGCCTGCTGCAGCCGACTCCATCAATGAGACTCCTATGAGCAGGAAGCAACCCTAACAAGTCATTCCATGGGCACAAGATAAGACAAGGGGTCACATAAAGGCTATGACCATACTATTAAATACATACATTCAATAACACAGGACATGGCTAAGCACAATAACACAATAGTGACAGAGAATTACTAGTATGCAGATCTATGGACACAGTAATATGAATATGTACCATAATGTGTGAGACACATAACAACACTGTAAAAATGTTTAGTATGTAAGGCAAAGTAAGTGTTTTAACTAATAGCCCCTTAACAATGAATTTATCAGGTCTGCTTTCCCTAGATAAATATAGTGTGCTCTTGTCACAGTGTCATGCTGTGGCCGCATGAGTGCTTAAACACACAAGAACACAGTGGACTCTAATGTGTTCTTCTTTTACTTGACTGCCATTGAGTGTGCAGTAGGATGCTATACCTCTGGCAGTTTTAACAGCTATATAAAACACATTTGCCCCATGACTCCTGCAGCATGCTTTGGATACAGTGGAAAGATAAGCCCACGAGCACACTGCACTAGGTTCCCTCCACAACATGTAAAGCCGGATAGGACAGACTTTGCCGGCTCACGCCTCCAAAAAACACTTGACTGTTGTACTTAGCAGCTTGTATAGCTTTACTTGAGTTTCTAGACTTTGCTGTTCCATGTGCTTTTGGAGTGCGTGTAGATTACTGGGGGGCACAATGCACCCTCCTCATGCCTCACCAAGGCACATTCTTATCTTTTTTATGGGTGTGTTGAAAATAAGGCTACAGTGTTTGTGATTAGCAGCAAATGCTTCAGCTTGGAAGCGTTTACAGACCCTTTTATTCTTATTTCTTTGGCCTATATTTTTACAACACTTAGTAACTTAGTAAAATGACATATTTGTGCTGGCATGAGTCAAAATGTAGGACACAGATTTTGGGATGTTAGATTTAATCTGAAAAGGCAGTGCAAAGTGGAACCTCTCCTTACCTTAAGATCCATAGGAGCTACGAGCTAGCACACTATTTCACCAACAAACACGGACATTATTTGCTCTTACTTATCTTTCAGAAAGGTTGTAATTATAAATCGTGGAGGCTGTGGACATGTTTTTTATTGCTGGAGGCAAGATTATTCTTTTCAACCAGGGATGCACTTAAAAGTTACAGGTAGGATCCTATAGCATTAAAACAGACACATTGCAAACTTTTTTATTAGTTTATGTAAATATACTAGAGCAGGTATATTTGTCCCCCTGTCTACAACAACTTTATTTTAGTGTTATAACAGCAGTCTGCCCAATTTAATAAACTCTCCTGAAAGCAGCACTGACCCGAAAATGACTGGTCTGAGCCAGGGCAGCACTGTCGGGACCCTTCAACATGGCACAAAATAACCTTAACGCAAGGGCATGACGTCGCGTGTAAAAGGCCCATTGTAGAGATTTTATAATGCCTTTTACAATACATAGACCAAATAAACAAAATAATATATCAGACATACGAATACAATGGTAGTAAATCCCATGACAGTAAACATAGAATTAGACTTTGATCATTTCAATATGTCTATATGTGCTGCTGCTTTTTTCATCTCCCCTCCTGAACATGTTTACTTTAATGATGTAGACATGGCGTGGCTGAAAAGCTAATATCATGCACTTTTATGTCCTGATGTTATATGTCTTTGTAGACCTTAACATCTACATGGTAATTATGAAATAGTGAATTCAGACTTGTTCATTAAAGTATGTGTGGGTTTATTAAATATCTTTGATAGTATCGAATTATGCCAGACAGCGGGGTGTTATAAATTAGTTCCTCTCAAAATTTTAATACAAAGGGAACACCTCAGGTGCAGTGCTGCTTAGTAGAATAATGTCACTTGTTTTCTCATTGTTAACTGTCTTCTACTTTGAAAATTATTTCATGCTGTGATTTTTTCATTGCAGGAATTCTAGAGAGCCAAGCAAAAAAATATATTGTGCCAAATACTCATTAATAAATATAATATAATATACATTTGCTATCTAAGAATATTTGCTAAACTAGTTCTAAGTTATGAGTATTCCTCTCTGACCCATTATATGATACAACCTCACCCCTGATCAAAAACATCTGTGCTTAGCTTACCCTTTAACCAGTGACACTAGCTCACTAGCTCTAACCCTAACTTCCAGGTTTACTAAGCTGCAATAAAACACTCAATATATGTGATTTAAAGTGTTAAAAACATACTGACTTGAGATTTACTAAGTGTAAGTGTAAAAGAATGTTGTGTACATTCAATAAGATGGTGATAAGATAATGTCCCATAATAGAAACATAATATAAAACACAATATAGACAAGATTAGTAATTGGGGATATCAACAACATTCCCCACATCATTAAAATCACCCCAGTCTGAGTGCTGAAAGTAGATTCCAGTTTCTTAACCACTATTATTTGTCTAAACAATGGAATACATTTTCATACATTAATACCACATGATCCACCAGGTGCTACTGTAGCCCTTAGGTAATACGCAGTTATATTCTTAGAGAAGCAGTACAACGTGATCCTATGAGACCATTGTTTACTTCCTCTGGCACTGACTTAGTATTACGTCTTACCTTTTCCATCAATACAAAGTGGGTTTACTTTCCACCCACTCCTCTTTGTACACAGATGCAGAGCAGGTCCTCACTAGCTCTCAGCGCTGAAGAGTTCGAAGCACTTTTAAATCATCTTTCTATCTTGAGTTAAGTAGAGCAGCTCCACAGTGAGGCCCTCAGCAGCTGTCATTTCCCTCTTTTACTCTCGTCTCAATTTGCTGTTCATGCACCATTAAAACACTGCATCACATTATATTAACCCAGCGAGACAGGCCTATTGGAAGTATATCATTTGGGTAGCTAAAAATAATGAATCCCTGCGGCACAAGCTGAACTTTAAATCATTTGGTGCCCACTGTTTATATTTTGCCTTTTTCATCTTTCATTATAGCAAATATCCTTTACTTCAATCCTGGTCTAGTATTACCATAGTTGTTACTGTTTTTGAAATGATATTGCTGCTGATACCAGTTTTTTCAAGCACTTGAATCTGTTAGCTTGGCCCTAAATATGGATTGGCTTCAAAATGATGTTTTCCTCCAGTTGTTTTCATCCTACCTCAAATACACACCTTCATCTTGCTGGTACCATCATGATGTCTGCTCTATCTTTTGGAGTGCCACAAGGTTCAGTTTTGGGTCCAATTAATTTTTTTGTTGCATCTCATTCTTCTTGGACAAATTATTAGGGGTTTTGACAATGCATAGTAAACAAATAAAGTTATGTAAAATGTAAAGTATGTATGTCAAATAAACCAAATCTAGCAGGTCTTTATGTCCAAGTTGTATTCATGTTTTATCAAGGGCTAATTTTGATGTGGTGATTCAATAATGATGCCAAGTGAACTATTGTTTTCTCTCCAGATTTCAAGTATCGGATCAGTACCTGGCATTGTGGAATACCTTGAGCCCAGATATTGTAAAAGGCAATAAGATAGGCCTACTACCTTGGTGGTAAAATGTATGCACTATCTTTTCCATCACAGCTTGCCTTTTTGCACAGCACGTGCTGAATCAGGGCAGGGGCAGGCTATCATTAAAAACATATTAACCCCGAAAGAGGACTTTGATAAGGGTCATTAATCTCTATGTGAAGCTAAGTTATTGTAAGTAAGACCACACTTTTATATATTTTTGTTGTTCTATTAAACACAATGGTGACAAGATAAAAATTAAATATGAAATAGGTTTGATTGAGAGTGATGAAAACGGAGGCATCATCTGAAGAAAGGTGACAGCGTTGTACAGTGTGGCACTAACAATGCTCATCAGGGCAGATTTATGTAATATACACTGCCTCCTGTTATTTCTCATGGGATGAACAAGTGATTGGATTGTCTCTTGAATCAGAACGATTTTCTAAAGTTCTTGCCCATTTTATGAGTGAACAATGCAGTTAGTGTTATGAAGCTCTGTATATTGCTTTGTTCCACATTTTCATAACTTCCCAGGACGTTTTGTTGTGTTAATGCGTCTTTATACATTTGCAAGCTATAGTGTAATCTCTGCTTTAGCAACAACAGGCATATGATGATGTCTCAGTATTTAATACTACCTACTTTGATGTCTCAGGGATTATGAATTGCACTAAAATGAGGCAATAACCACTTTCTAGTTTGTGTATTATAAAATGCAATTGTGTTATTTAAGAACTTAATCCAACACAGGAGGTCATAAGCCAGTGTACTCTTTGTGGCAGTCTCAAGCCTGGATAAAATAATAGGATTGACTGAAAAGGCATCAAACATTAAGACTATACTTAGTTCAAGTCTGGGTCTATTATTAAAATATAGAACTAATGGTAGTTTGAGTTTGTTACTTCACCTCTGGTGCTATTGCAGAGCAAGAAAGCACTTCAAAACTCCAGTCAGAACCAGCAAAACCAACCGAGACAGGTAAGTTAAGGACATACAGACAGACAGACTACACTGATTGGATTATTTACTGACTACCAGATCTTGAACTGACTTGATTGCAAGAGTTGAGGAAGATTTGTGCTTATTCAGCTTTAGTTGTAGGTAATGATGCTGGAGTACAGTATGTATACGGACAGAGAAAGTCAGAACTAGTGATGAGGAGGTTTATTGCTGGGTGAGCCGTTGCTGTGAGCAATAGCAGTGATTGTGAAATGATTGCTTCCATCGTATCCTCCATGGCTCACTTTGATGTTTGAGGGCAGTAATGTTGTGACAGCACATGCTGACTTCACATCTGGGTCCTGCTCTTTATATAAGGGATGACCAATCATGCTAGAGTTTGTTGGCAGTTTGGAAAGTGCCCAAGGTGTACTGTTCCTGAACGTTTTTTTGTCTCTCACGTTAGCAATTTATATCTTAACAGTCACAGTTTAACAGGCTTATGTGTATGGGCAGGAGATACCAATACAGTATCTTTGATGGTTTGAGAACTAATGTGAGGTGCTAATGTTTCAGGTGCTGTTAGAGATTTTTTTCTGGACCGATGGAATCACCTCCGTCAGCATCAGCATGCATGTCCCCAGATCCTATGTGTGAATGTGATAACTCAAAAAGTAATTGCTGAGAAAAAAAAATTACATGAATTTTGGCACAGTGATCTGGGCTAGTGTATATTTAATGTACATAGGCAATTTACAGAGGTCAAATAAAGAATGCCTGAATAGTGCCCCCATATTTCTGACCCCTATGGGACTCTGGACACACAGTAATGAAACATGGTACAGTGATTTTCCACATTGTACCAAACATAAACAATTATTATGACCCCACCCAACAACAAACAGGAAGTCGGCCATTTTGGATTGAAATTGGGAAGTCAGGTATATTTGACAGCCTCTAACTTGCACATACATTTCCTGATTAGGCTCAAACCTGAAACCCCTAATTACCCCTGGACCTGAACACATCCAACCAATATGATGCTAGTTACCTATATATACTCCCAATAGACTGAAAGAAGAATATATTTTTAGGGAAATTAACAAAATTTGGCAAAAACATTCTTCACAAACATCAAGACAAATCAAAGTCAAAAAGTCCCACTCCCTCTTGGGGGAGTGGATATTGTTTCCCATGCCTGGCTGCTCTTAGATGTCCCAGTGGATACCCCAACCAAACCTGCTGCATCTCCTCATTCATCTGGATGCCCCCCTCTGTTCTATCTCCTCGTTCACTTAGATATCCCCCTAAATCTGTTGCATCCATACACACATATTGAGCTCTCATAGCACAAGGTCCTCATCCATCAGTCCTGTACACATCTATAACCTGTCCGTCCTGAGAGTGGATCCCTCTATCATTTGGTTCTCCCTAAGGTTTCTCTTTTTCCCATAAATGTTTTGTTTTTTGTTTTTCCTGATCGAGATGGAGGGTCTAAAGACAGGGGATGTCCTGGGACAGTCCTTTTGTTTGTGTGTTTATTGATTCTCCATTAACTTTGTTTGTTGTTTGCAATGACCTTGTTTATTGTTTACATACATCTCTTTCTGTGACAAAAGAACCAGTGATTCCTAAGTAAAGTCTATGTGAAGACGCGTTGACATGCATCTGGAGGTCCCGTGCAACGATAGAGGCCGGATACAGAGGCGATAAGCAAGAGGCGGAAGAGGCAAACAAGGGGAAAGCCTGTGGGACAGTCGTGGGGCGGGACCTGGAGAACGAGGCAAAAACACGAGGAGTGAAGTTTCACACGAGCTGGAAAACCTGAACTTCTAGTGTCTGTTCACGGTGTGTTATCCAATCAGGAGCCTGCTTTTTTTTTGTAGAAATGACATGGTAACGGTGTAGTAGAGAGGAGTGAATAGATTTCAGAGGTTTCGTGGCGGATAAACAAACGCCACTGTCTGTCTGTATGGAGCATTAAAACACATCTGTGTTGGTTTATAGAGACAGGAAAACTAAATTGATCTATGTCAGAGTCTCCTGAGATACTGTAGTGAGTAATTAGATGGTTATTTGTGACTGGAGCAGTGTTTTTGTGTGACTTGCACGACCCGAAGCGGTGGCCCCTCTTTTGAGGCTGACTCATGTATCACATAAAGCACCAAACAAACAAAGATAATAGAAACCCGAATGTGAGGAGATTATCAACAGAACTGACTGAGGGTGATCTTAACTTTATTATTCACGGCTCTGTCTAAATAGCTTATTTATATCTCAACGGTGTATATCTGCTGTTTCGCAGATATACACCTGTAACACATAAACATTTGGAACTTTATGGAAACATATTCATCTTACCCTTTACTAATCCTTTAGAGTACCATAATAGCTGACAATGACTTAGAATAACACATCTATCGGGCTATTTTGTTTTTCTTAACATGCCAAACCATGTGTGATATTAGTCTACATTGGCTTGCTCCTATCTGTTTTAATTTCTCAGCCCATTCCCTGCAGCTTCAACCTGCTGTGTGGATTATTGTTTGTCATGAAAATGGGATTTCTGCAGATGGATGGAGGGATTCTCAAGAGGTGTATAAAGGCAGCGTCACAAAATAGATGTGTTGTTCTTACACATTTCCTGCTTTCCTGATGAGGTTCCAGGACCAGGGCTGATTTCCATTGCTCCATGCTACTTTTTCATGAGTCATCTGGTTTTAAAAAATATAAACTTTTCAAGTAAGTAATTAAAAAAGTATTGTTTAAATATTCACTTTTCATTGAGCACTAGTAAGAACCTAATAAGAAACACTAGGCTAATTTCAGTTAAATTAAATTACATGTATACAGATTGTATCCACACCCTGGGAATACTGGATCTTTGAGACCACTGGTTGTTTGACAAAGGCTTTGTGGATTGTGTGGATTTTTAGTCTTATTGATCTTAAATCAATGTTGGAATCCCACACATTACAGAACCAAGCAGCAATTAAAGTTTATTATGCAGTGTATTATATATTTGGTCATACACACGGTATATTAGAAATAGTGGGCTTTTTAAAAACTGGTTGTCAATTGTCCGTTCAGAATATGTGTGTGAGATTAGATGTCCATGAGTGTTTGTGGTGTGGTATGCCCAAACTAGAAACAGCTCATCTATTTCTGTAAACTAACTACATCATGGTTTGCTTAGAAATACATTTTCTACTGTGGACAGAGTGTGGTAAGGGGTAAACATAACATTAGCTCTATTCTTTACACTAATTGTAATATCATATTTGAGCATATTTTAGTCTTTTACATAGACACTTAACAGGTACATTAAAGTATGCATAACCCTCTGGCACTAATTGCTTGCTCCTTTCATTCACAGACTTGTGGTTATTAGGCCCAAGCCTCAAAGGCAAGGGCCTATTGTAATCGCAAATCAGTGCGTGAAGCTCACAAAAACAAAGTGCGAAGCACTCACTCACTCAGACACACACATGTGGCATCGAGCACTAACCGGCCATATAGGTATATGGTAAGGAATGGACATAATTGTAACTGTACACACTCAATGGAAGTCAATGGGCATGTGAAAAGTGACCAGGGACCTCATAAACGCGTAGGGATAGACGAGAGCTTTCCAAAAATTTTGTTGGTACTAGAAAAAGACCTATATTGTTTCTGATCGAAATATTTTTGTTAAGGCCCGAGCCAGGCATGGCCGGCAAGGGCCTTATTCTAATTCGTAATTGGAACTCTTTAATCACAAATTTGACCCAGTGAACGTTATTGAAAACTCAATTTTTTTTCAAAAAGTTTTTTTGATCGTACATAAATGAAACGCAGTAGGATCATGTCGGGACAAGCATAAAATGTCATTATGGCCCCGCCCTAAACCCAACAGGAAGTCGGCCATTTTGGTTAAAAGATTTCACACCCAAAATGTAGCCCTCGTACTTTAACGAATTAGTCCTAGAGTTTTCATCCGACGGTCAGTCTCATCTGGATCAAAAGTTATTAAAAGCTTTGTCGTAGGTTGTTGGATGTAGTCGGCTATTTTGAAAAACATCAAAACTTCTGTAAATTTTACAGATGTTGGATTTGGATTGACCCAATGTAGTGTTTGAGTGCATTGTTGACGTGAACACAATGATGTAGCGCCCCCTAAAAGGGTAAAAAAAATTATATTACTATACAATTTTTTGGATTATGATTGGGATGTGTCATTTGGTACATACACCCTCTCAACGATGGGAAACAATAATATGAAGACGGCCACACCCTATATTGAACCATATTAGAACCATGCCCCAAAATTGTCAATGTTTGTTTTGTTTGTCAATGAAACTTGGTATACTCATCCAGCATATAGCCTTGAGGAAAAAAAGTCTCAAAGGACCACATCCTATCTTCAACAGGAAGGCAGCCATTTTGCATCAAATATTTAATGTTGGTCAGTTTTTTACTTTTTAACAAATGACCTAAATTTCGAATTTTTATAACTGTTCTAGTGCTCATATACTCTTTCGGACTGAAAAGCACCCCCAACGGTATTTGTTCACATTTATGACCTGAACACAACTATATCAAAATAAAACCCCTAGAAACTTATAATGACATGTAGAAAAATACTTTCTACTTTTTGGTAGACCTAGAAAATTTATTTTTGGTACACGTACTCTTTAGATATCAAACAAAAAAGTCAATGGTGACCACGCCCTATCTTTTATCGTATTAGCATAGCCACACCCCAAAGTTTCAAACAAGTAATGGAGAAGTAAAAAAAAACATTTTCACAATCCAGTGAAACTTCGTAAACACAGTTATCACTCGTCTCTGACCAAAAAAGTCTAAAGGGTTCCTAACTCTAACAGGAAGTCGGCCATTTTGGTTTAATATTGTGACTTCTAAAATGTTGCCTTTGTACAACTAGTCCCACCATTTTTTATCATCATCTGGACATGGCTGTGATCAAAAGTTAGTTAAGGTTTATAGAAAAGATTTTTGGTGCAGTCGTGACATGTTCGTAATGAGGCGGCCATTTTGAAAAACATTAAACCTTTGTATCATTCATAGATACAATTTGTCACATGTAGCCCGGTCTAAAATATTCATTTTAGACTATGGAGGCTAAAATATAATACCCCTTGAATCAATAATTGTAAATATGTAATAAATATATTACAAACTAATTAAAGGTGTTAAGAATATGGTTAAAATCATAAGAACTTGTTCATATATAATTTCTAAAGTGTTAATAAGTAGTTAAAAATAGCTATAAGCAAACCAAAGGTTTTTGTCATTTATTTTTGTTTGTATTTGCTGCAAACTTGTTTGCAATGTACATCTCAAAAGCGTGTTCTGTTCACAACCTAACTTGTGTTGTCAATCTTGTATTTTCTTTTATTACATTGGTTAATGTATGGGGGCGGGATCTAAGTGAGGCACTTGTTGCTACGCTTTGCCTGAAGGAGGAGAAAATAAGCTAAGGGGAACATGGTCGTAAACTTCTCGTGGATACAGAGTCTACGTTCCTGTGTTGAACGATTTCATCCTGTGATAAGTGAGTACTCAATTTATATAATTTTGTGTTTAAACAAAATGTTTAAAGTGCATAAATGTGTAATACTAATTGCAAGTTAGCATATTAGCATATTAGCATTTTGCGCAAGCTAATAACAACTTTGTATGTAAAGTACATGGGTTAGATGAATTTATGAGACTAAATAGAGACTTTTAATGCTCAGTGGACTGAGAGGAATTCTTTGGACTTTTCTGCTGTGGATAAGCCAGGCGCAGTTCCTCCCAAAAGTATTTCTAACAAACAGAGGTATTTAAGCTAACTCCAAACATCCGATGGTCACAGACAAGGCCTCAACTAACCCTCGCACCTAGCCAAAGGATTCGTGAGTACTGAGACTGTTTTCTGCTTGTTTAAGAAGTGAAGAGGCCATTTTGTGTTTTTTTTCTGGTCACAACGAACCCGAGCAACAGCCCTGCAACGGTTTCTTTATTTGAGCTCACAAGACTTAGTTCAAATTAAATAGGTCATTATCTGAACTGAACTTAAAGGGAGCATACTGTTTTATTGTTATATTATGAAATACTGGTTATTGAGTTGTGAAGTCACAAAAAGTGTATTGAAATGCACTACAAACTATAATTGAGCTTTTATTTATTATCTAATCATAATTTTCATTTACTTAATTCTACATTTTAAATGTTAAATTCCTGTGTTGTGTTGTAATTCTATTGCTTTACAAAAAGGTAAACAAGACTTAAATAAGGTTTAAAGCAGAAATTCAGTATTCTAAGTGGGTTTAAAAAACAGATTAATTCATATTTTTCCTGCTAAGTGGAGGCTCCGCAATATTTAAAAGTCATACATAACTCTCGAAGGTTATAAGCTGATTGCTATTGTTTATCCTGTTTACTAATATTAATTCAGTAGAAAAGGTATAACGTTCCCAGGACCCCGCCTATAATACTAGGTAGCAACGGCCACACCTCACATTTGTCAACAAAGTCAAAGGGAATAAAACATAGTTTATCAGACTCTTCTCCGGATCTGACCCAGGGTCTTGGTCAGGTGTGGGGTGTTCAAGTTTAACTCAATTTGTGAGACACTGAAAACACTGTACTGTCTAATGTAGACAGTGAGCAGTGTATTTACCAAGGGCAGCATGAGACTCAGACCAACCATAGTTTCACCAGCAGGGATCCAAATTCATAGCCCCATCTGGCAAACGAGAGAATTACTATATAAGTCTATGTTTACTGCAGAAATATGACAGGACTAAACCAGGAATAAACCTGGACTAAACTAAGAAGCAAGAGGAATGTACAGAGGGACAGTGAATATATGGGACATGTACAGAGGAGGGATAGTGAATATATGGGACATGAACAATTAATATATGAGTAGAAGGATGAGGTTGAGGTTAGCGCTACCAGACATGGGCCAAGAGAAAGACCAAACAGGAGGTTTACAGATGTTGAGGAGGACATGAAGTTAGTTGGAATGAGAGAAGAGGATGCAGAGGACAGGTGTCTAGCTGAAATTTGTAAAAAGCCAGACTCCTGCTTTAACTGATAGTAATCTATTTAAATTATCATCTACAGTCTATCTCTTTATTACCATGTCAAAAGCCTTATCCATCCAGTTGGTTACCTCTCCATCGCTGGGACTGAACGCCTTTCCGGAGTCACCTTGGGTATCCATCTACTGTTTAGCACTGTAGTTTTGAAAATCCTTTCTTAAAATTACCCAAATATATTATCTGTATGCACTTCAATGTCCCCCCTTCTTGGATCGTCAACCATGCCTGAAGTGTGCAGGGGGAACATAATAAAGGTCGGACAAGCCCTAAAAGTTCTAGTTACCGTGGGTGTATTAGAGACATATCCGGTAAGGAACTGAAAATAAAAGCAGCTAGTTGAAATAATGTATCTTTTCTTCGTAAAGCACAACCGTAAACTAGTGTATATTTACTACTTGCGAGTTTTCAATCAGGTGGGTAAGTTGGAATGGACTTTACGATAGTTTTGTACTAAATACATTTTTATTATTTTATTTTGGTAGCATTACTTCTTTTGCTCTGACTTTATTTATTTTAAATGACAGCTAACGTGCTAGCGTGGAGTTTCATAGCGGCTCAAGCTGTCAACATGTCTAGAAAATAGTTTTATCGTTTATTGTAGATTTTTTTAAGTATTTGGTGCCGCTGCTTTAGGATGTTTTCTTCAACCTGGAACTTTATAAAACGCCACAAAAGGAAGTTTATTTTCGCCGGAGCTGTAGTTGGAGGTAAGTATAGCTTTAGCTGCTTTAGCCTCGAAGCTGCTCTCCAGAGTACAGTGCATTCAAAGTAATAAAAAAGCAAGATACTATAGTTTGCATTGATAAATTTGTATGTCCAACAGTTATTAAGAAATTTCTCTATTTGTTAGCATTCAGGTCTATTATGTAAACTCAATAGTGTTAAAGAGCTTTATCTTTTTATCTGTTTATTGTAAGTAATTGCTTTTAATTTCAATTATTTGTTTTCAAGGTACTTAAATTCACTAAAAGACATACCCTTCTAGATTAACCTCATATATGCGCACTACATATTAACTTTGAAAATAAAATAATGATTAACCAATGACTAAGCTGCTTATTTATTTAACTGTTATGAGCTTATAAACCAGGTGTTCTTATTACTCGCATTTGCTTACTAGTAGGTTTACATGGTTGGCTTACATGGTTTTAATGTATTTTTTTTTTTTTTTTTAGCAAATGATGTATGTCCATCATTGCACAATACTTTTGCACTAATTTAATTTCCCTGTCTTGCATTGGCATACATTTTTAATGACTATATTATTAGGAAAGTCACCCACAAAAAGAGTCTGCCCACAATGACATGGTCCACAACTAAACACTGACAGTTATTAACCAAAGAGGAATGTTGAATGTATTTTTTCATTTGGGCTAAATTTTAATAATTGTGTAGTCTTTCCTAAAATAAGAAAAAGTAAAAAAGATGCAATGAATGCTAAAAATAGATCATTTATGCTTGACTATCTGACCCTGTTCTATGATGTAAAGTTGGCCAGGGGAGGGACTAAAGTAAAACTAGGCCTGTGCTGCAAGGTGTATATCACCCCATACATCTGCCACAACTGTCACCAACGGGCACCTTAATCAGACATTGTGTGTTTTCTAAGGGTTTTAAAATTGTTAACGAGCAATTAAGAGGTCCAGCCCCCAAACCATGACAAACATGGGAAGGGTCTGACTTGACTTTTTTGATTTGTCTGGATGTTTGTGCCAAATTTCGTAAAATTCCCTAAAACTCCATTCTTCTTTCAGTCTATAGGGGGCGCTATAGGGGTAACTGCCATCATATTGGTCAGATGTGTTTCAGGTTTGAGCCTAATCAGACAAAGTATGTGCAAATTAGAGGCTGTCAAATATACCTGACCTCCCAATTTCAATCCAAAATGGCTGACTTCCTGTTTGTTGAAGGGTGGGGTCATAATAATATTTTATGTTGGGTACACTGTGGAGAATCACTGTACCAAGTTATATTGCTCTCTGCCAAAGTAAGTGTGTCCAGACTCCCATAGGAGTCAGAACCATGGGGTCGCTATAGAGACATTCTTTATTTGACCTCTGTAATGTGCCTATGTACATTAAGTATATACTAGCCTCGATCACTGTGCCAAAATTCACTCGATTTTGTTTATGTTCAGCAGGATTATTGGCTCAATAAAAAAATATTTAATTGTCATTAATTGTAGAAGTACCAAACTCAATCCAGTTTTGCGTCTTCATGATATGTACCTGTGTGTAAAAGTTGAAAAAGATCCAGCAAAGACTTTTTGAGTTATCACATTCACAGCTATTTTATTTTGCCAATATAATAATCATTATGACAGGAAACTCATTTTAGCCGTTTGTATTCGGGAGCTTGTCCTTTCGGTCATTACCAAAAGCTCATGACCATAGATGAGGGTAGGAACGTAGATCGACCGGTAAAACCTTCTTCACCACAACGGTCTAGCACACCAACCACATCAACACAACAGTCCGGTACACCGACCACATTACCACAATGGTCTGGTACACCGACCACATCACTGCAGAGGCTGCACCGATCCGCCTGTCAATCTCACGCTCCATCCTTCTCTCACTCGTGAACAAGACCCCGAGATACTTGAACTCCTCCACTTGAGGCAGGACTTCTCCACCAACCTGGAGAGGGCAAGCCACACTTTTCTGGTCAAGAGCCATGACCTCGAACTTGGAGGTCTTGATTCTCATCCCACACTCGGTTGCATACAGACAACATGATCTGCAAAAAGCAGAGATGAAATCCTGTGGTTCCCAAAAAGGGGGAAAATTGCTGGATCATCAGTGTCATTATTTATCTAGTTAACAATTTACATCTGTTCTGTTTTATGTGCAGCTTCATTTCAAAGTTATTTGCTCATGCCTTCTTTTCACGTTTTTCTACCATGTGTTGCAGGCGTGTACTTCTTGGGTAAATATGCTCAGAGGAAGATCAGGGATATTCAGGAGCGAGAGGCCAACGAATACATCGCTCAGGCCCGACGACAGTTCCACTTCGAGAGCAACCAGAGGACCTGCAACATGACTGGTAAAGTATACAAAATTGCCAGTGCCACCAAGAAATCTATGGGAAACCCTGGACAAACATACATTTGCAATCACATATCACTACAACTGCACAGACGTAGTGAAGCAGATCTCCGCTACAGCAGCAGGCTCCTGTGTAGCCCATAGTTTAATACGTGATAATATAGGGAAATAAACGGCTCCTCAACAGTGCATGATCCTTTTTTATATTATCTTTATATCATTACTACCATCTCTCTTTATAATCTACACTAGTTTTATGATTATATCTGTACATTTTAACTGTAAAACAAGCCGCTAAAGACAAAGCATTTCTCCACATGAAACCAACTAACACATCATTCTGAGACATGGAGAGTCTGATAGTCTGTAGTCTGCATTTTAAAATGGTGGTGTGAAAGTTAACCATGAAAATGATTATATATTTTGATCTATATGTTGCACCTGACTATAAGTTGCAGGACCAGACAAAGCCACTTATAGTGCGCAAAATACAGTATCCTTGTATAGCAATGTCATTATGGCCTTCTATGTAATGGCTATTGTTGTTCAAAGTTGATCTTATATGTCTATTAATGATTGATAATAACTCTTTCAGTACTGTCAATGCTCCCGTCTCTAAAAGAAGCCATTATGACGCAGCTCAACTCTGAAAGCCTCACTGCGCTGCTCAAGACCAAGTGAGTACAGGCCCCTTTTTGACACAAAGCCGTCAAGATAAAGAACATATTTGAATAATAAATAACGTTTTATCCTTTGACAGACCTGCTAACAAACTAGAAATCTGGGAGGATCTAAAAATAATCAGTAAGTTTAAACCTGTTCATTATTTAAGATCTTTTATAGTACTAATTGTGCTAATCAGGGGATACATACAAATAACAGTAAATAATAAAACTGAATAATTTCTGACCAATTATACTTCATTTTGACAGAATTAATAACTAGTAGATACAGCCAGCAGTTAGGGGGTGGGCAATATTGTGATAAAAATCTAATGGTGATATGAAGTTATAAAAATCGGCTTAATCTGGGAAGATGGTTGAATCGTGATACAGTGCATTCAGCGCAGCGGTGGTGCAGTGGGTAGATGCTCACCCTTCAACCGGAGGGTCGGTGGTTCGAGTCCCCGCCCGTGCACACGCTTTCAGGCCCTCCCGTGGACCCACCACCCGCGGGAGGTACCATGGTGCAATGTGTTTTGGGTGGCGGTCGAAGGCGGGATTTCCCTG
>JAVQKC010149983.1:0-10429 GCA_036025475.1 Philypnodon macrostomus | reverse complement strand
TGTACTCTTACTTGAGTAAAATCTTGTAAATCTAGAAAGAGTAAGAGTACTTTTACCACCTCTGTGTGTCATGTAAGAACAGCTTTATGTGAAAAATGTGATGATGTGGAAATTCTGTTGTTTGTGCCTTAATTTTTGAAAATATTATTTATGTTTTTAGTTTATCTTTTGAAAATATCCAAATCTGTTTTATTATCTTTTTATTTTTTTGCCATATTACACCAAAATTGAACAAATAATCTGACATTATGCTCAAACAGTTACTCAGTACTATTTCACCAGTACTTTTCTACTCTTAGCCGAGTAATTATGTAAACGAGTACATTTTACTTGAGTAACATTATTTTGAAGTAATGGTACTCTTACTTGAGTAAAATTATTGTCTACTCTACTCAGCTCTGCTTATTATAAAAGCACTATGTGAAACTAAAGACAATGCAGTTAGTATTGTGCCCTGTTCCATCTGAATCACCTTTTCTCACAAAATAATATATATCACTCCAGACCAAAACTATGATGCCAGGGTAGTCAGGGGGTTTCACACTCAAATACAGCCAAAGATTTTTAGAATTATTATTTACTTGTTTTTATAGCATTCCTGTTCTTAGAGCCATGAGAAAGAACATCTTCATAAAAGTGAGGACAGTGGGGTAAGTCCAGAAGAGATGTTGAACAGTCTCCACAAAAAGCATTAATGTCCCTTTTAAATCTAGTCATATAATGATTAGCAGGATAATATTTATGGATAATATTCAATGATGCTTCCTTTACTTTGTTTGTAAAAAGATACCTATTAGGACTCAGGTAAGTGAGGTAAGCTGAAGCATCACTGGCAGCAGTCCCCCCCCCCATCCAGGACATTTACCACAGCAGGGGTCTGCATAAGGCCCACAGCATCACCAAGGACCCTACTCATCCAGCACAAGGACTGTTCCGTCCGCTACCCTCTGGTAGACGATACAGGAGCCTGCCAGTAAGCACTAAAAGACTCAGAGACAGTTACTACCCCCAAGCTCAGACTACTGAACTCTCAATAATGCTCCCAATAATGCTGAACTCTCAATAATACTCTCAATAATACTGAACTCTCAATAATACCAAACTCTCAATAATGCTCCCAATAATACTGAACACTCAATACTGCACTAAATCACTTTACGTAATATGTTTACGGCTGCTGCACTATTTGAATGTATCATGTATGTGCAATACTATATCATGTGCAATACAAATTCATCTGAAGAATTTCACAAGTATTTTACATACATCATGTGCAATAGGAGTATTTTACAAGTATTTTACATATATCATGTGCAATACAAATTCATCTGAAGTATTTTACCACCTGTGAAATACTCTACTTACACCTTATTTAAATCCTACTGCACCTTTGTATTTTATTTTATTTCTTATTTTTAATTTTTTGTATTATTGTACTCTTTTATTATATGTTTATTATATTGCTACTTATCTCTTTTTTTGCACACTTTTTTACCATGTATTATTACTGCATGCTATTAGTACTTCATGACTATCTTAGCGAGTCTAACGGTTCTTCCGATCCAAAGCATTTCATTGCATTTTCTGACCCTGTGTTGAATGTGCTTATGACAAATAAACTGAAACCTGAAACCTGAAACCTGAAGCACTAGCAGCATCTAGTGGCGAAACGCATGTCCCAACATTTTCTAACGCTATTTTACAGTTTTTCCAGTAAACTACAAACACAGACTCTCGGTCAGTGAATAAGAGGCAGGCAAAAATAACATGTCCGTCACTCGTCTTTTAACTGCAAATCATATCAATGAAAAAAACACTTTTAAATTGAAAATCGCGAGTTCCTCTTCCTGGTTCACCACAACAGCTGACGGAACCGGAAAATAAAGCGCTCGTGAGGTTAGTTTCACATTTACATTTTTATTTTGGTTTTTATTTTATTTTTTCCTTGTCATATTGTCCGTTGCTGCGCAAAATTTGACGCATTTAAACATGAACGTTATTTTTTAAATAACTTTTTATGGTCAGCTCAAGCACCTCAGGCCAATCTGTGACGCTCTTTTACGTTAGTTATGTTAATAAACCACCACAGATAAGGGGTCCAGCCATAAGGTGCAGCATTGTGTGAACGACCTTTAGTTTTGTGGAGGACTTGAAGCGCCTAATAAATGCTGCTCAGAGGGCTTTTAAAGGGTTTGGGAAGATATGCATGTACAAGAAACTTACAAAATCATATTCATCCTAAAGATACAGGGTGTCCATCTCGGCTCTGGTCACATAAGGTAAGACATCTGTGTAGGGGTGAGCATACCTGTGTCCAAACTAGACTTACGAGTATTCCTGGATGTATTTCTATAGCTGGGAAGAGTGAGTATAATTGTTTGAACTTGCAAAATGTGAAAAACTCTCAACATAAATGATATCACGAGGGACTGTAGGTGTCAATGATTGTTTTTAATTCCAGGCAATGGCTCAAGACAAACCCTGGGCTCTTTTCTCAGAAGTGGGTGGAGACGGTTATGTTGAAGAAGCTGTGGACATTTTCAAGCAACATTTCAAATTAATCAGCCAAAAAGAGTTTCTTCAAAACCCGTCACTGCTCGGGCCTAAGATCAAAGTTGTTTTTGTGTGGAACGCTTTACCTGTAGTGGATCCCTTGCTGTTAAGTTTACTACCATCGTTAAAGATAGTATCAAATGGAGGCGTGGGCATTGACCATCTGGATGTGCCCTCCATCAACAGTGGTGGTATCAAAGTGAGCAACACGCCTCATGTGGTCAGTGATGCCACGGCGGATATTGCACTAGGGCTGCTTCTGGCATCAGCTCGGAGGATCTTAGAAGGTAAAAATTATAAATGGTAACAATGCCTTGTTCATTCACCCCATAGTCACACACAGCACCAAACATACCCCAAAAAATCACAGTAATACATTCACAAGCAAGTCTTTCTGGTCACTGAGCTCTACCTTCTAAGCCAGAGGTGGGCAAACGTTTTGACTCAAAGGCCACATGGGGGTTTTAAAATGTGCCGAGTGGGCCGGCTGATATTGTATTCTTTGTAAACTGCAACCATTTCTTGACAAATGAGACACACAGCTTTAGATCAGACCTCAGTGAAAAAATATGTAGACGTTGAGTTAACTGGTTACTGCAGGTTATAACAATGTGAGTGATGAATTGGCAATATTTGATCATTTAAAAAATATGAGAAAAGGCTTGCCCACTCCTGTTCTAAGCCAATCATGTAAAAATGCATGGATTTTAGACCAAATACTGATTCTGAACATAGATTTTTGCCTCCAGACAAACAAACGCACTTTTTTGTAGAGGTAATTCAAAAAAGGTACATTTTCTTTTTAGGTCACCAAATATCCGTAGACCCAAAGACAACTCACTTTCCACAGACAGTGATGGGGTGTGAAGTGACAGGCTCCACTCTGGGAATCATCGGGATGGGACACATCGGATATAAGATCGCTCAAAGAGGAAGAGGATTTGATATGAAGATTTTGTATCACAACAGAAACCCAAGGTAAAGAAGTATCCTATAAATACACCTGGTTTGCCCCAATTAAAATATGCAGATAAACAGGCCTGCAGTCAAACTCAATAAATATAAGCAGACCATGATTTTAACTAGTTATTGAGAGACTATGACAGTCTGACCTTTGGCATCAACAAGAGTGTTTCATGCAATTCTCTGTAAAACCTAGAGATGGTTGGTTAAATATTCCAGTAGTTTTCTGGTTTATAACTTATTACCCATCTGGTGCTTGATTTAAACTTAATTAGCTATATGCAATTACATTCTGTACCCTGTGGGCGGCACGGTGGCACAGTTGTTAGCACTCTCGACTCACAGTCCTGGGTTTGATTCTTCAGTCGGGGCCCTTCTGTGTGGAGTTTGCATGTTCTCCTTGTGTCTGCGTAGGTTTCCTCTGGGCACTCCGGTTTCCCCTACCACTAAAAACATGTACAATAGGACTCCCCTGAAAATTAGATTCTGAATCTCAGTGGGACTTTCCTGGTTAAATAAAGGTAAAATATATGCCATTCTTTCTAAAAATAAAATAAATAAAAAATCTAGTGGGAAAATTCATGCCGAGCCCAAAATTTCTTACACTTCTCATTCTGGTGCTTGGTTTAACTGGCTTTGTCTTCAACAGCCCTTGAATTTTTGTCATGTGCATTGCTAATTCACTTTTTGGACAGGTGTACCTAATAATGTGCCTTGTTGGTGAACCTGATATACTTATTCTTCCAGGTCTGTTGAAGATGAACAGGGAGTAGGAGCGACTTACTGTAAAAACATGGACGACCTCCTCAAAGAGTCAGATTTTGTGGCTTTGGCGGTGAATCTGTCGAAAGAAACCACTAAACTCATCGGCCACAGAGAACTGTCGCTCATGAAGCCCACAGCCACACTGGTCAACGTCAGCAGAGGTGAGGTCAAGACTTTAACATCTTTGCAGGTTTTATGCGGTCCTGGAAAACCTTAAAAAGTCATGGCTAGTTTTAATACAGTTTGGACAAAGTTTTAGACATTTTCATATCTTTGTCAAACATGATGCTATTAACATGCATCCTCCAAGTCATAAACCTGGTCTATACCATAATTAATTAATTGGTTTAATCCAGGACTAAACAGTCTTGATCAGCTTCTTGCACATTTTATGATACTTCAAATTTTATGATACTTCAAAATTCTTTATTGATCGCATAATTATTACATTTTATAACAAGTGTACAAACCCTGTATTCAAACGGATTCACAGTGATTCTAATACTAACAATTGTGCTCTTGTTTTCTTTCGTCAGGTCTGGTTGTGGATCAAGATGCCTTAGTCCAAGCTCTAAAGTCAGGAACAATACAAGCTGCAGCGTTAGACGTGACCCATCCTGAACCATTACCAAGGTTGCATTTAAGTAATTTTTTTGTATTTACAATTAGAATCAGGAAATTAAGAAAGTGTTATTAGTTTTATCAGGCTTCACTTTTGTAAGAGTCAAGTCAGTTTTTTGTGTTTCTAAGATTGCCAACAATGAACTCTCTGGATGATACGGTCAAATGTTAAACGTTAGCAGGTGTGAGGAAAGACTTTCAAAAAGTTATGTATTAACTTTTCATGAACAATGATCTACGGAGTCCACGGTGAGCAGGGCCCTGAAAGTAGAAGACTACCATGTAATTGTATTGCCGAATAATCACAATGTACGCATATTTTCCATTGAAACATCAGTTTATAAACCACAGGAACTTCAGAAGCATTCAGTTACACTAAAAACTAAAACGCATGTAAAGGTCAAAATGGATGTCTAAAACACTTATGTATTATAGCCAAACTGAACTCCAGGCACAAGGGGTCCTTAACCAGTATACATGTTGTGCCAGCTCCAAGCCTGGAAAATTAGAAGCAAAACATATTCAGAGATATCAATTGTTGTAACTAAAGCATGTTAAATTTGGAGGAAGATTCTAGTAATTCTCTACTTGTAGAAAAAATAAAGGTGAAATTCTCGATGAATCTACTGCATGTTTTGCTCAGACAAACCCGGGGAATTTTAATTAATTATGACAATTATTGTATCGTCTTTTTTTTTTTTTGCAGAGATCATCCTCTTCTGTTCTTGCCCAATGTCCTCCTCACGCCCCACATTGGCACCAACACTCTTAAAACTACACTGACGATGGTGCAGAAGATGGTAGACAATGCAGTGGCCGCTCTACAAGGTCTACCGATACCAAATGAAGTCACGCCATAGTGAAATTTATATATTTAAATTAATACTTTTTTAATTAGTTATTTTTGGAATAATAATAATGGGATAAGTGATTACTAATTGTATGTGCCAATGTCAATGAATTGATTGTATCATTGAAAACACAATAGATTTGGATATTAAATGAGAGAATTGAACTTTTGCTGCAGCAGTATGTGTGTTGATTTCCATTAGTAAAGTCTTTTTGGTTTAATAGTTGAGAGCCAGCCTGACTCATAGAAACACATTAGCTTCCTGTCTTTGTTAAATGTCTAACCTTTGGCAAGAGAAACTCAATGGTCAAAGATTAGCCGCAGATGACCGACTACACCAGTCTGACAGAAGGACCAAAGGCTTCTTTTGGCACATGGTAAGTCTTTAAATATAAATTATGCATTATCTGTGTGAATCTTTTGTGAACTGCTATTTTATTCATTTGTTTATGTGGAAGGAATGTTTTTGATTCTGTAGTTTACGGCCTTGATTTTCACCCAGTGTGCCGGGGAACACTACTGTGCCTTGAGAAATTATTAAATTGAACTTTACTGTAGTATTTTGAAGTAAATTTGCCATTGTTGAATGTCTGAGACGCTAATATGGTGACGTTTAAGGTAAATGAACACTCTTCTCTTTCAGTGAGTGTGTATAGTCATAAATACTGTATTACGAACACAGTGCCATAATATCTGAGGGGGAAGGTGTGCAGTGAGATTTCTCTCGACTAAATAGTGTGTCTCGGCTCAAAAATGGCTGAGAAACACTGGCTTACTGCACCTACATAGGCTAGGCAGGGACTGAGCTGCCACCCTCTATTTACCTTACTGTCAGCCAACCAAACATTTTGTCAATAGCTACTTAAAATTATTTAGATCTGCTATTGTATGTTTGAATGTGTCTGTGTCTGATAAACTCTCTGTGCTGTAGGCCATGGCAGCATCTAAACCTTGGGCTTTGATCTCAGAGCTTGGAGAGAATGGATATCTTGAAGACTTGGTGGCCATTATTGAGGAGCACTTCCAGATAATCTGCCTCGATGATTTCCTTCAAAATCCAGCTCTGCTCGGGCCAAAGATCCAGGTCCTTTTCATTTGGAAGTACTATCCTGAAGCAAAGCCCTCTCTTCTGGCCTCACTGCCCTGCCTCAAAGCGGTCTTAAGTGGAGGAATGGGCACGGACCATCTCGATATTCCATATATTCACAGTTTAGGGGTGAAAGTGGCCAATACGCCTCATGTTGTCTCCGAAGCTACTGCGGATTTCGCATTGGGTCTGCTAATAGCTTCAGCTCGAAGGATTGTTGAGGGTAAGAAAAACCTTAAAGAAGTAGTCTGTAAATTTTCTGATTTGATGTTGCTGTAGAGGTCAGAGCAGATTATGACAGATTACATTGCATGTGCATTGTTGCAGGACTAGATTAACCCAAGGTAAACCAGCTTCAACCAGTTCTAAACCAAGATCAACCAGTTCTAAACCATGATCAACCAGTTCTAAACCATGATCAATCAGTTCTACACCAAGATCAACCAGTTATAAACCATGATCAACCAGTTATAAACCATGATCAACCAGTTCTAAACCATGATCAACCAGTTCTAAACCATGATCAATCAGTTCTAAACCAATATCAACCAGTTATAAACCATGATCAACCAGTTCTAAACTATGATCAACCAGTTCTAAACCATGATCAACCAGTTCTAAACCATGATCAATCAGTTCTAAACCAATATCAACCAGTTCTAAACCATGATCAACCAGTTCTAAACCAAGATCAACCAGTTATAAACCAAGATCAACCAGGTCTGAACCAGGACTAAATCAGGGCTAGACTAGGACTAAACCAGGTCGAAACGGTGACAAAACTACAAGTAAACAGTGCCTACATCAGGTCTAATTTTTACGGCAATGTTTTTCCTGATATTTTCCCACATAAAGGTCAACGGATCGCATGTGACCCTAAAACCACTATAATACCACAAAGCCTGATGGGAGTTGAAGTCCATGGCTCCACTCTGGGTATCATTGGGATGGGAGAGATCGGATACAAAATCGCCCAAAGGAGCAAAGGTTTTGACATGAAGATTTTGTATCACAACAGAAATAGAAGGTAAAAAGTTGTACAGTGGTGACATAACTAAGATAATGGTTAACATCCCCATAACAATAACAAGCTTAACTAAATATCATATAGGGTTGGCTTTTTACTGTTTTAGACCCTTTTTGTGTGTAAGTCATGAGGATTTCAAAAGAGCCTGTTAAGTTTGCTAAAAATGCAAATACTTTACACCAGCCATTCTCAAAGTCAAGAGTGCCGTGGCCCCCTTCAATATCTATAAAATCTGCGCTGCCCCAAATTTTACTTCCAAAATACAAAACATTGATCTCTATTTCATCAAATTTTCCTTTGAGAACATTGGCAACAACACTCTCGAGTAACTTTAAAGAGCTTGAAGTGATATCTGATTGAATATGATATCGTCTACGTATTGTTATTCATTTCAAGATGAATTTCTTTTTAAATTGGATGTAGGGGCTCTCACAAAACTAGAACATAAAAAAATAATCTAAAACACATTAACTCGTAAAAGTACACATTTTGTTTAATTGTCTTATCTCTTATACCAGTATACTATACAATATTTAACCGTTTACTGCTGACATAACAGCACAATGTAGCACAATATGTACATAGTCTTTTAACATTTTATTTTATCATGTCTATATACTTGTGCATGCTGATCTTTATCTTCTATTATTTAGCTATTTTTATGCTTGGATTTTACTTTATTGTCAGCATCCGGTCTGGGCAGAGAGTCAGAATTTCCTTGAGCAGGGAACATGTTTCCTACTGTGCATATGACAATAAACACTTTGAATCTTGAATCTTAAAATCTATACTTGATGTATAAACCAGTCTCGCTATAGTGATATTGCGAATGTAAATGAAAGTAAAACTGATCACGCTCATTCTCTTTTCTAAGGAGTACTGAAGATGAGGGAGCTGTGGGGGCGACTTTTTGTGAAAACATGGATGACCTGCTCAAGATGTCCGACTTCATCATGGTGGCTCTTAGATACACCCCAGAAACTATTGGACTGATGGGGCAGAGAGAGCTGTCACTGATGAAGCCAACAGCTACTCTCATCAACATCAGCAGAGGTGGGGAAATACATTAGCTTTTTTCTTTTACACATTATACTAAAGGTGAATGCTTTTTCTTAGGTCTTGTTGTGGACCAAGATGCCTTAGTTGAAGCTCTAAAGTCTGGGACAATACGAGCTGCGGCTTTGGACGTGACCTATCCCGAACCACTACCGAGGTCTCATCTTTTTAACATAGATACTATTGCTTAAAATGCCCTGTTATTTATTTATGTGTATTTATTTTGCAGAGACCACCCTCTTCTTCTCCTCCCTAATGCTCTGATCACGCCTCACATGGGCATCAGCACGGACAATACAGCCAAGAAGATTGTACAGAAGATGGTAGACAATGCTTTAGCTGCTGTTAAAGGCTTACCTATTCCTAATGAAGTGAAACTACAATGACAGAAATGCAAACTTCACAATAATGGAGTCTTTAATCTGCATTTAGGTTTCAATAAATGTTAAAACTGTTATGAACATTGTTGCCTTTTTATTAGTATGGGAAATATAAATGTGTGTTGTGGTGTGTATTGTCAAACGCAAGTGAAACGTATAGCCCACTACAGTAATCCCTGAAAGTATGGATGTATTAGGACTACAAAACACAATTTGGAAAAACTACCGATCTTTGCTATAGGCTGCCCACTAAGATGCCTGATTAAAATGTTTTTTTTTTTCTTATAATGTTGTAGTTTAAATTATAGCATATTACGTTATATTATTATACGTCCGTAGTATAGATTTTTTTTGTTTTCATTTATGTATATTTTTGATCAGGCAATCCTCTGGACGCCAAAGTGTTCTTGTCATCATTGGACGCGGGGCCGTAAAAGACCACAACACCGGGCTGAAAAAACACAAGTGAAAGCAGCTTGAATTCGTTTTTACTTTTAGATTACCCATAAAACATTTTAAATTTCCATTTGCTTTGTATTTTCTGCCGCTAAATTGCACCATGTTCATCTCGTCAGAAAAGTCAGCTCCGGATCTGAAGGGGTTTACTTTCATCATGGTGAGTCATGTCCCACACTTATAGCACTACTCTTTCCAGATACTATAAATGTGTATATTCCATTGAGCATATTATGACATACTACAACCAAATGACCAACGAACTCTTCCAATAATCTCTGTGAAATACATGATGTCATATCTTTGTCCCCGTTAAAAGCCAATAGTCAAAATGTTACCAAAGTTAGCATACAATCTTGTTTGTGTTCTGCAAACAAGTGTATAGATAATATATTGACACAAAACAGTGGTCAAGCAATGTTACAATTTCTGCTTTTGATTTGACCAGCTTTTTTATTTAAGTCTCAAATTGGTTTATTTTAACTTTTTTGCTCAATGGCCACAGTGGCAAGCATTCATGAAACTTTCGTAGCCACCTGATGGTGTTCACTAGCCATTTGGGTTGTTAAAATGTACGTATATGTACCCCCCCCCCCAAAAAAAAAACAAGTCATTGTATAAAACAGGACTAAACTATACCAGAGGCAAAAATATGTATAAACTTTAAATCT
>JAVQKC010149977.1:0-28186 GCA_036025475.1 Philypnodon macrostomus | reverse complement strand
TAACAGTTGTAGCAGACGTACGGGGCAGACATACGGGGCAGACGTACAGGGCAGATGTATGGGGCCGTTTTCGCCGATATACACCTTGCTGTCGGGGACGACAGCACAGGCCTAGTTGATATATAGACTGTGATAACAGTTTAAAATCAACAAAAAACACAGCTAGCCTATTTTAGTAGACGGTGCACATGTTATCCAAGAGGAGACCTCAGTGAGAACTGTGAGGAACCACTATCTATCGTCTGAAGTGGCTGCAAAGATAATTGTACCTGCTCCCTATGATTTTATTGTTGAAAATTTTAACAGTAAACTCAAGCCTTGATCTTGTTGCTCCACTTACAACAGAAAATACACAAACTAAACTAACTAAACTAACTAAACTTGTGGTGTCATCAGGAGACATGGACTTAACTTCCACAGTTACGCTGATGGCATGCAGCTGTGTATCTCCTGATGACATTTTTAACTGCATTTTAGATATTAAATCCTGGATGGCAGATGACTTTTTACAGCTTAACAGGATAAAACTGAAGTTTTTGTCATCGGTCTGGAGGCCCTGAGAGAGAAGCCCGTTACTAAACTGCATGCACAAGTGAAAAACCTTGGTGTTATCTCAGTTTTATGCCTCATGAGAACATAACAATTTTTTTTATCATCTTAATAATATAGCTAGAGTCTGCCCCATTCTCTCTCGGTGCAACATGGAGGTGCTAATGGATGCTTTTATCACAAGTCGCATCGACTACTGTAATGCCCTGCTTTCTGATCTTCCTTAAAAGAGTGTTTCATCTCTACAATTACTACAAAACTCAGCTGCACGTGTCCTGACGAAGACCGGGGGCGGGACCACATTACATTACATTTATAAATATCTTAATGGTCTTGGGCCTTCTTATCTTTCAGATCTGCTTTTATCTTATGAACCCTGAGATCCTCCGGCACTAGTCTCCTAATCATTCCTAGTCAGGACACAAACCCACGGGGAGGCATCTTTTCAGTTCTATGGAACAGCCTGCCGAAGAACACTTTTTAAGAGCAGGCTCAAGACCCACCTTTTTAATTTGCCTTTTACTTCTGGTCCTTTGTTTTTAATTGATTTGTCATGAAATGTGTTCTTTATATGGGGCCCTTATCTTGTTTAACATTTGATTCTGTTTTTATTACAGCCATTTTATTTTATTATAACCTGGTTTTTATTAGGGACATTTTTAGTTGAATTTCATCTTGTTCTTTAATTCTTTTTAGTCTATACTGTTTCACTGTTTTTATTTATTTTATGATTTTTATTTTCCAGTGTTCCTCAGAGGGAGCCATCTGCACTGGGGCTTGTATTGGCCATGGTACTGGTCCGTGGTGCTGGCCCGTTGGGTCTAGTACTGTGGGCTGGTCGACTCTGGTGCTGATGGTGTTTCCTCACCTGGCTCCTCTGTGCTCAGCCAAACATCAGTGTGTGTGCGTGTTTGTGTGTGCGTGTTTGTGTGTGTGTGTGTGTGTGCGCGCGCGCGCGCGCGTGTGTGTGTGCTCGCGCGCGCGCGTGTGTGTGTTGGTGATGGGGTGTGGGGGTATGTGGACAGGGGGGTTGTTGTGGTATTGTTTTTAATTCTGTAAAGCTTGGGTTTCTTTGAGCTGTGGGAGGAAACCAGAGTACCCAGAAAGAACCCACTTGAACACTGGGAGCACATGATGCAGACTGCTTTAACTTTACCTATTCAACCTTCACAAGACAGGGCCATTACTCCTGTGAGCTTCTCAATCCTGGGAGAATGTTACTGTATTCATACTCTTTTAAGCATACTGGACCAACCCTTTAAAAAGCCTTAATACTCTCTTGAATCCTTTGTATTAGGCCAGTACTTGTTAAAATATATCCTTGGATGACTGTGCCAAGTGGCCTGTCTTATCTTGGCTTTGCAATACTAAGGCTTGTCTCTGTAATCACACTGTAATCTTGGTCTGATCTTAATCCAGCACTGATCGTTTCTTGTGTTAATGGTTTTCTTAGCTCTGTTCCTAACCCTGTATTACTAATTCTCTCACGCTCACTGCTCCTTCTCTCTCTGTTTCTCTTCACAGACACATCAGTCCATTGGCTGCTGAGAGGCATTTATACACTGTGCACTGACATCCCTCGTCCTGGTCCAAGCAGCGTGATAGATGACTTCGTACAAGGCCTTATAGCCCAAGCACCATGGTCAGCAACACATTCACCTCAAAGTCATAACCTGGAAGGACACTGTCAGTCTGCTACATACACCGAAAAGGGGACAATCTAATCATTTTTTTCTGTTACAACAAATATAGACTTCCCTCTGCCCAGACATTTCCTCCAGCTCCCACAGGGGAATCCTGAGGCATTTACAAGTCCCACATACATTAGTCTCTCCGTGGTTTGCTAGATCTTCTCCAGTGTCTCTAACCAGTTGTAGAGATGACAGGAATATCATGAAGGAGAGCCAGGAGTGACATTCATCAAACGTCGTATTTGAACTCATGACACTAGGATGAGCATTATAAGCTCTGCATGTGTGCTACTGCTCTACCAACTGAGCCAAAGGTTGAACCAGGCTCCTCTTTATGTGAAGGAGCAGCGGCTCTACTTCAAGGTCCTCCCGGTTGACATAGAATCTGACCCCACCTCTCTAGCATCCAGCCACTCTGCAGATACAACCATTCATATACTTCTGCTCTTTTGTCATAACCCAAGGCTCATGGCCATTTGTGAGAATAGAAATGTACACTTTACCACAACAGACTGGTACAATAACCACAATGTCAATTCTCCTCAATCATGAACAGGAGCCCAAGATGCTTGATGCTCTCCGCCAGTGTTTTTACCCAATTCTGTTGTAGAATGTACTGGAACAGCTTACACTGCAGCCCACTTAATAATAATAATAATAATAATTATAATGATGATGATGATGATGATGATGATGAGAATAATGGATTAGATTTATATTGTGCTTTACAATGCCCAAGGCTTTCTCAAAGCACTTACATTTTTGTGTCCATTATTCATTCACTCCACAGTCACACCTGATGGTGGTAAGCTACTTGTGTCTCCACAGCTGCCCTGGGTCACAGTGATGGATAGGAGGCTGCCAGTTTCGACTTGAACCGGAGACCCTCTTGTTTTGAATGACTTTTTTGCAGTATGTATAGTACATTATTTAATTTCTTATGCATTAGCACCACGGGAAGAACAAGATAAGATTCATTCCTTTGATTTATCTGTCTTCACTATCACCTGATGACACATTTAGCACATTTTATCATGTAATCTTCTTGGACAATGAATACATGTATTTAATAGAGGACACGGAAGAACAGAGTGTAGCGACAGAAGCAGTAAGTCTTATCTCTACAGACATGAGGTATTGTTTGAGAAATAAAAGGCAGAATCAGAAGATCATGAATTCATCTTTTTCCGCCTTCCTTGTTCGCTGGTGCCAGTCCTAGCTACTATGGGTTTTAGACAGGGTACACAACGGACACTCTCCCACATGTATTCACTACAAGCAATTTCATGTCAACAGTTCCAGTCTACATGCATGTCTATGGATGGTGGGGGAGGGCTACAGAGAGAATCCTTAGCAACACGGGGAGGATATGCAGACCCCACTCATAGAGAGCCTACCACTGTGTGAAAATTAATAATACAATCCGGCAAAAATGATTTGATTTCTTTAACCCATTTGCTCACATTGAGCCCTTACATCATCTCACAAATTGTCTACCCCCTGCAGGTCACCAGTGCTGTTCTGGATCTATTTGATATCCTGTAATACCATGTAACATGTCACTTTAACTGTGTGGAATCTCACAAAGCTATGCGCTCACAATATGGAAAGACGAATCGCTTGAGTCTGACAGTCCATGGATTTTTCAGCTGTGGTTATGACATCGCGAGTGCCCACCCATTGCTTAACATATTAATGACAAATTGTGTTTAAATACTGCAAGGCTACAATTATTCACATGCATTAGAATTCCCGACCACATTTATCCCAGCCAACGGAAATCTATATCCCGCTGTTCCTTTAATTGCTCCGCTTCAAGTGATCCCGCCGACTGGCTTGTAAGGTCGACACACGGCTGCTGGGAACGTGTAAGTGAACAGGGTATAAAACAGCAAGCATGGATTTTAGCGTTTCAGTCAAGATGGGTGGGATTGAGAAAGAAAGTTGGGGAAGAAATCTATATAACTCAATGCATTGACAAGTCCACAGAAATATATATATAGCCTATACTGTAGCCTATACTATCACATTTGAACCTTATACACTGTTGTTTTTGGACCTTTAATTGCTCTATCACTACGTAAGTGACGAAACAGAACTGTGGGACATAAAGCATGTTTAGGTGAGACAAAATGTGGGACATCTTACAAATTCAAATAATGTCATACAGCATGCCTAATTAGACACTTAGGCCTATAGACCCTCTCAGAGTCTGTAAACAGAAAGTTCTAAATTCCGGAATGGAAGCAACTGGAGCCAAGACCGTAGTACATTTTCAATGGAGGAATTAGCATTAGCTTCAAAATATTTCAAATTAAGATGGTTTTGACAAACAACAACGACTCTGCTACATGTAGGTAATGGTAGAGCCTGGCTAGGATGTGTGTACCTCACATTGTATGTTTATTTACTGTACACATTAGTTAGACTTTTGTCTGGAGGCAAAATTCCTTACAGAAATGTTGATGACCACAACAGTTTTTTTTTTCATTTTATGATCAGAAATATTCTATTTCTCACCACAAACCCTACGAAATAGTCAGTGGAATCTAATGTAAAGTGGAATGCCTGATCACGAGTCACAATACAAGCTTGTCAGTCCATTGATTGTTCAGCTATGGTTATGACATCATGAGTGCGCACCCATTACTTAACATATTAATGACAAATTGCATTTAAATTCTGTGTTCAGAATTCCTGACCACATGTATGGAAAGTAAAGACTGATTATATCGTAACCAACAAATAAAAGGCTGGTAATCCATTATACTGACCAATGCATATTATGGACAATATGGCTATCAGTTTCATGAAGATCAATGTATCCTATTTTATCAATGTATCCTATTTTATCAATGTATCCTATGTACCTTAATGTACTTTATTGTCCTGTAGGGAAATTTGATCTCTGCATTTGACCCATCGCCCAATACCCCTGGGGCAACCTGTCGGGGGCAGTGAGCAGTGGGGGGTTTAGCGATGGGCAGGGGGCCCTGTGTATTTGGCACTTGTAAAATCCTTTCTAAAAACTCTCTTAATTTGTCCACCCACAGCAACCAGATGGCTTTACCACACAGATAAATAGTTAAACTGGCGAGGTGTATAGGCTTTTTAATCCTATTTTACAATATTAAGTTAACTAATAATTACAAAGACTGGATTTGAGGCTTCATTTATGGCCTGCCCTAAACAGCCGCCTTTGTTTGCCTAATGGTAGCACCACCTCTGGCCTGGGGACCCATCTCCAGATCTTGGTCCATGGTCAGAATTTACATAGCTGGAGGAGTATTCTATTGGGCATGTTTTAAGGGTTGATGGTGGAACTCAGAGTACCAGAAGGAACCAAACCCAGATACGGGGAGAAACATACACAAAACGCCACACGTCTAACTGTGAGGCGACAGTGCTAACCACTGCACCACTAAGTAAACAAATTGTTGTTCTTTTTGTCACTTCATTTATCATGGCTACAGCAGGAAAATGGTAAAATAATTGATTTCTAACAAAGCAGCAAACTAAAAAATTAACAAGAAAGAAAAATGTGTGCTGTTAAAGGCTTGTCACAGACACTCGATGATTATGATCTCAATGTGTTGTTTTACTGCTGGCTTTTACTGATTAATTGCTAATGATTTATTTTTGTCACTACCTGAAATTGAATTATTCATGACCCTCTCCCACACAGCGTTCAGAGTGAACCGTTTTCTCAGCTCTCCAGTTAATCCTCTACTCTCCTGATGATTTGAAGAGAATATTTACACTACAAGATATCTAAGTGTTGTCAAGTGTAGGAAATCACTTGCCTCTGTGATTTGCAATGATTTACCTGTGGACTTTGTGTTGCTCAGAAGCTGTATATCTGCAGAGGTGGGTGGTACTCAGTTACCTTTACTCAGTTACATTTACTTGAGTAACTTTTTCAATAAATTGTACTCCATAAAGAGTTTTTGTTTTTACTTGAGTAGTAATATTTTGAAGTATCTGTATTCTTACTTGAGTAAAATCTAGAAAGAGTATGAGTACTTTTACCACCTCTGTGTGTCATGTAAGAACAGCTTTATGTGAAAAATGTGATGATGTGGAAATTCTGTTCCTTTGCCTTTGTGCGATTTTCTTTTTATTAATTATGGTTTTAGTTTAGCTTTTGAAAATATCAAAATCTGTTTATTATTATTTTTATTTTTTTTCCAGATTGCCCACAAAATAACTCTCAAACAGTTACTCAGGACTTGAGTAGTTTTTTCACCCAGTTTTCTACTCTTACTCAAGTAATTATGTGAATGAGTACTTTTTAATTTTACTTAAGTAATTATTTTGAAGTAACGGTACTCTTATTTGAGCAGAATTATTGGCTACTCTACCACCTCTGTATATGAGTCACATTTATATTTCATCATTTTGTCTGTGTCCCTTTAAGAGGCTGTAATTGTTAAATGTCAAATTCCAAAAAGAGCTCTCAGTCAAACTTATTATTGCCGGCTTACACTAACCCTGTTTCCCCTTAAAGTAATAACTCTTGAAGACATGTCAGTATATTGTTTTTATTCATAGCTTAAAAAATCTGGGCTTCAGGCAACATGAATAAACTTTTACTCACTATTATTGGCATCCCACAGTACAGGGAGAGACTCGGTGCTGTAAATACATCACACTTGTCATTTATCTCAATGAAAAAGGAATGTTTGCCTGGAGAGCGGCTCGTCTAAACCCCCATCGCGTGGCGGAGAGAGTGTGTTGGAGATATTTGGGGCAGCTGACATATGGAGGAGAAGGAGGCAGAGCTGATCCAGATGGAGCTGCTTGTGGTTCACTATAGAAGCACACTTTCCTCTGAAACTCCAGGGAGCGGGACTATGGAGAAGCCTGGCCTGGAATGAAAGTTTGTTAATATTTTCACCCATAACAATCCATTTAATTGCAAGGCTTTAGTCTTAGTTACGGAGAGGAACATGTTTGGGCACCAGGCAATACATTTATGTGGCAATGTTTGGGTAACACTTTAGAATACCTCACCTCTACTTAGCAGTATAATAAACATGTGACATGCCTCCTGCTGGTCTAGGGTAAGGCTTCATGAACAATGGTAAAGAAGAAAAATGAGAAAACTGTGAATATGCACAAGAAATGAAATAAGGAAACTGAATGCGTCCGGACAAAGGGACCCACTGGCCACCAGAACAGCAGCTGAAGGCCAATTACGATGATCACCTGGAGAGAGGAGAGGCACAACACAACGGCTCGAGGGCCGTAACAATGTAGTTCTCGATAATTTAAGAAATAAGCAGTTTGTTAATTCATTAACACAGATGTTTACAAATCTCCATTGATTTACATAAGGTTTTAATTAGAACTTACACAACTAATGCTTCATGGTGTGTAGTTATTATAAAGTGTTGTTTCATGTTTGCCCTTCTACTATGGGCAACTCCCTGGACAATGGCCAGTTAGTTGTACAGCTCAGAGGCATACACTGATAGACAACATTTCCCTCTCTCTCATCTACTCTTATATGTGTTTATTTATAGTGGGGGTCACTATAAATAAACACATATTAGATTAAACAATTTGCTTGTACTGTACATGCTTTAGTTGGCGAAGGAACAAAACCCATTGTCCCACAGAGATACATTGCAGACCCCACAAATTGCCTGCAGTATGTGCTCAGAAACTGACATCACAGTCTCATCTCAAAGGTCAGTTAAGAACAGTGTTCCAGTGCATCAGTGCTGTTATTATTATGAAGTCAGTGTCTCCAGAGATTACTTTTAAAAGTCTCTGTAACAATCTGTTTTCTCAGTTTTAACTTTTACACACAGGTACACAGTATACACCTTGCTGATGGGTACGACAGCTTAGGCCTAGTTAAGCGTACGTATTTTGTAGCCTAGAGTGCTCCAGTTTTTAATGTTACAAATATGATTGGTGACGCTCTTAGTATTTCTGTTCAATACGGCTGCCCCAGACAATCTCATGTGTGGAGTCAGCATGTTCTCCCTGTGTCCCTGCGGTTCTTGCTAGCCTTGTCCCACTTTTCAAAAATATGCATATTTACTGTGAAAGACCCTAGCCATCTCCACCATTTAAAGAGAATAGGCTGTAAAAATATAATAAATGAAAATATATAACACTGCAGTTTTACTTACAGTATTTTGCAGTTAATACTTGCATTTTGACTTTGACAACAACCCCAATACCGCTTTAAATCCTCTTTGACGCTATAGGGCTCAACATTGTGGCAGAAAATACAATTCTTGGTGAAGTATATGTGGACAACTCCAGATCATCCTCCTGATCCATATAATCTGTGCAAATCCTTATAAAGAATGGCTCTCTATTATAAAAATGGGAGCCAGGAGCATTACATCTTCTATCCCTGCCTCCTCCTCATCATCATTATTATTGTGTGTGAGACCACAAACCACTTTTTCTTTAACACTACTAACTCTCCCCATGTTTGTCTTGCACACACTGTTTATGGGTACCTAATGAAACACATGTTTCAAAGCACAGTCGCCCCTGAGGTTCCTTTGTGATGATGCTGGCTGCTTCTCTAATAGACTGCTGCGGTAGGTGGGCTGGTAAATTAATGACTGTGAAACGACTTGTCTCCAATAATACAAGGTGGCAACTCATAGCAGTAACAGAAAAATGTGAATCAAATGGGATTCATAGTCGGGCTTAGTAGTGACCAGTGTAATCATGTTCAGAGGGCAGTTTGCACATAATAGAATATAAGATAGGCAGTTTAGTCATGGTTTATTCCTGCTTTAGCCTTGATTAAGTCCTGCTTGACTTCCTGACAATGTTTAGATCTGGTAAAGCTCTGCTTTAGCCATACTTCTGTATAGTCCCAGTTTAGACCTGGTTTAGTCCTGGTTAAGACTAAAGTTTATATTTGCTTTAGCCATGGGTTTGTCTTAGTTTAGACCTGGTTTAGTCATTTGTTTAGCATGCTTTGCACCTACCTCTGGTTTAGTTCTGGTTTAGTCCTGATACTATGACTTCTATACTTCTAAGGGTGCTTAGGTCACCCCTGGTCATAATGTATTTACCCTCATTCTATAAAAATAAAAGGAACAACGTCCTGTGCCATTTTGTTTTTACAATCTAGTTCATTTGCAGGCCTTACAGAATGGATTAGGTTGATCTTTTGTGTATGACATGGTTACTGCAGGGGAGAGGGCTGCAAGATGAATGAGTGAACAAGCATTACTATATAAATTACTTTGTGTTACTGGGAGATCGGGTCAAAGGTTCTATTATAATTCCAACCACAAGGCATCAGAAAAGAGCTATATATAAACTCATTCACTCAGCTGTAGAGCATTGTTACCAGATACCCAATTTTGTATTCAGGTCTGGGCACTATATTTTTACCAATGCAAGATACGGCCATTGCCTTGGTGGAGGTCTGCATTCACCATGTCATTGCATGCAATCAAGCTCTAACTCTAAACCTTTAATATTTATGACTTAGAAAATGATAATTGCAGAAACAAATTTTCAGTCAAAGACTATCAATGTAAAACTGCACACTTGTATCACACCCAAAAAGCACTTAACACCATCAAATGTGTTGAAATATTTTTCTTTTACCTCAAGTGGCTTAATGTTGAACTTTAGCCAAGATGTAGATTCTTTTTCAAATTAAGTATTTGCACTGTGTATCTACAATTCGTTAGGGTCGTTTTTAGTAGGTCAGACATCATTTTGAATACTCCTCACTGTCATCCAAAGCGTGAGCCAGCAGTGTTTTATTTTAGTTCCAATAAACACTGTTTCTTTGTGTTCTTTTCTCTCCTTGTCTTTTGTACAATCTCAGAGGTTATATTTGGAAATGATTTTGGCTTATTTTTGCCAGATGACAGATATGGAAAATTACAGTACTCTTCTTAGACGGAGGGAAGAAAAATAACAGCTTAAGTGCTTCAACTTATCTATATACAATACAGAGTAGACTAGATGATCTCTTCTCGGAGCACAAAACATGCAGTAAAAGGTCATTCTTGGCATTTCAAATGAGGATGAGTTCATAGAGGGCCCTTACGAGCAACTCTCTTGAAACCTTGGCATGTATTTCAGACTATTCAGATGTTGAAAATACAATGCATGCTGCTGGTGCTGTTCTTTAACTTCTTTGACTTCATGATCTGGTTGTTTGTTGCATTTTGCTTGGAATGCAGGAGGATTATTAAATAAAGAATTAAAGAATTCTCACAATAGTAAAGCTATAGTGTGAAGTCTTGGACGTAAACTAGGCTTCTTCATGTTCAGGGCTAAATGCTCTATAGTATGTATGCCTTTGATCCCTTTGAGACTGAACATCTTAAACTAACCCATTGTGGATAGTGTGCTATATTTGGACCTATTGTATATGCTTGAACACATTACATGGATCTACATCTACATCTAATTGGCCTTGGTTAGATAAAGAAACCTTAGCTTCAGAGGGTTTTGACAGCTTCCATACATTACAGACTTTGGCAGGCCCTGTTGACACTACTAGTCTATGAATGTGGATATGTCTGATAACTTTTAATATTTCTTTAAGACCTTGCTGTTCCAAGTCATATGTGTTCACTGGTTACTTTCTCCTTGGACATAAATGATTGGCCCTTGCTGTGGTTTTCTGTTGCTGCAGCCCACCTGCTTCATTTTGTCCTTGTGCTTTCTGCAGCCCCTGATGTAGCAAGTGGTTATCTGTCTCTGACATCTGGCATCAACATGCATTTTTTTCTCTTAGAACTGCCACTCACTAGATATTCAATTCTTTACAAACAGCTCTCCCCAGTAGCTCAGTACCTGAAATACTCATTATGGTCCAAGTCACTTAAATCACCTTCCTTCTTCATTCTGATGCAGATTTTAACATTTGTATCACTAACTACATTTGCTTGGTGCTAATAGATTGTCTACCTAATAAAGTGGCCCTGTACTTGACATTCTATAGTTATAATGTGTAATTTAGGTTATACTTCAAGGGTCAGTGCTACATTTTCTGACACGAACATGAATGTATAGAGTGTGTCACGGAGTAGCATGCACTTACAGAGCATTAACCTCTCATTAGGTCTTCGGGAAATGGCTGTATTGATTAATATTAGATGTCCTGTGCATGTTAGACACACACTCAAGTCTACTCTATACCTTTTAGTGCCACAAATCATGTCCCATAAACGGCTATAAGACTTAATAGTACCGTTTTTACCAGCTCTTTGACAGCGGGGTGGGAATATGTGATTTAGCCCTATTGTTCTGCCCTCTCCACCGTGCGAATAATAAAGGCTATTATAGGGAGATCTGTAGGGGGAAGAAATTGAGCTTGTATCTCTTTGTTGCCATAAGTGATGTAGCTGGGATTAAACTCAAAGTATCATTATGGTCCCTTGTGGATTTCCTACCCCTAGTGTTGAAGATGATTGCAAACACAAAACGATACAGGTGTAAGAATAGTAGTGTTATGTGACTTTATAATTAATGCCATCTGCTTTCTGTTGAATAGAAAGCCGAACAGAGCGTCACATTCTGGCTTTGCAATTCAAGACGGTAAGTATTGAAAAAGGCATGTACTGCTTTCCAAGGAAACACATGTTGTAGAATGGTTGTCCTGTGATTGACTTCTCCCCAGGGCTTCATGCTATTATGAGCTTTTTTGTTGTTGAGCTTGCATGGTATGTGGAAAATGTCTGAACAAAAGACAATCTTGATAGAAGACAGATACATTTAGGGATATGATATGATGTCAAAACTGGATATTCTTCTACCAGGCGTTGTTTGCTACCGTCTACCAGCGCTGTGTTTGACCTTTGACCCAGACGCAGATGAGGAGAATGAGTTTGGAAAGCTACATTTGGAAGAGATTACCTTTGAACTTCTTGTCTTGGCGATACAATCTTGAAAGAATTACAACCCCAATTAAAAAATAGTTGGCACGCTGCGAAAAATGTCAATAAAAACTGAGGTATTTTCATAAATAAAATGTCAACATTCATTTTGAATTTAATTGCAGCAATTAATCACATACAAACTGGGAAAAAGGGAAGAAAAAGTCAGCTAGAATGGGCGTTTCGCAACACATTTCGATGGTGTGATGCTTGTTATCTTCAGATTCAAGTGGCACTGAAATAAAATATAAAATAAAAGGATGCTTCTGTACTGCAGTGGTTGTCAAACTGTGTACTGTAGGCTCTGTAGTAGTACTCGGGAGTCCTTAGCAAGGCTCTGGTAGTAAGAATTTGACTTGGCTGAGTTTTTATACCTAATTTAAACATTATTTAGTCTTCATTTAGACCTAGTTTAGTCCTTGTTTTGACCTAGTTTTGTCATGGTTTAGGCTTACCTTCTTCAGAGATAATTAGAGCCACTGCTGTACTGCATATATTGCATTAGCCAGGGACACTTAAGTTATTGTATTTGAAAATCTATGAATGAAAATGTATAATGCAGATAATAAACCATATGTGAACATGATACTAAAACTCTTCACTGGAAAATCATCTGCCATTTTCACATGTGTGCAAAATCCAGTATTGCGCAACACTGACTGAGGTGGTGGAGGTAGTTAGAAAAGTTAGAGCAAAGGTGTAATTAAACTGATTATGGTGCAGCAAAGGGGAGGGCAGAGCTAATGAATACAGGCTGAAAAAAGGCTGAATCTTCTCCTCTACCTTCACACCACTTTGTAACAAGGACAGTCCTTGAGATGGGACGGGGTCAAGTGTCAAGTGCGCATGTCCCTGGCATTATTCTACAGGTCGGAGGGGTCCTTGTTTTCACGGGCACTGGGAATTGAAGCACTCTGGTGAGCTCTGAGCCACCCCACTCAGCCTCTGCATCATTAAATCAGGCTAAAAATACACAGCCCACCCAAAGCAAAGCACCAGTTCACTGCCACACGGAAACAACTGCTGACTCCAGTTTGATTGTTTTTAAAGGCTATGTGAAAAGTGTTATGGGTTTGCTGCATATTTGGAATTCTGATACCATGACATGATAAGAGTGCCAAACATCTCTATTTATTGTTTTACACAGTTCCACCCATTGACTTGCCTAGTGTATTCTCCATTGTCTTTGTCTGGCAATATCCTTCAAAGGTGGCCACAGCAAATCAGCCTCCTTTAAGTAACTCTTTGAAACATCCGTATTTAGCTCCTCGTTGGGCATTTTCTGGGCCATTTGCCTGGTACTTCTAACCAGAGCAACCTTGTGACTGGCCACTTTATTAGGAAGACATTTACATTACATATAGGCAATCATAATCAAATTGCATCAAGCAAACCAATATTTTGACTGAACAAAAAGATGATTTAGTGGCTTTTTAAATCATAGTGTGAGTGGTTGTTGATGCCCCACATAGATCTTTCTGAATTGATATACAGGGATTTTCACATACAACCCTTGTCGAGGGGTTATCAAGATCAGTATCAGAAGGCCATTTCTGAACACAAAAAAATTACAATTTGTGAAGTGCATGGGCATACAAGACACAACACAATATCTCTATAATGTCGAAATGATTGTAACTGTATTATATAAGAAGATATAATTCCACAATAGTGATGTTTATCTGACTCCACAGTGGCTCAATTAGTATTTTTAACCTTTATTTATGACAATGCTTTTAATACAAGTTTTAAATTATTTTTTGTTAGATTTTTTTGTTTGGCGTAAGTGTTGCCTCTGTGTCACAACAAGGTGCAAATATGGTTCCCTCGGCCATTGGTGCATTCTCTGGATTTTGAATAACTGTTTACTTAATCTGGTTATGTTCTCTCAAAGGCAAGACAAAATCAAAACAATACATCACATAGCAGTAATGGATCATTTACAACACTTTTGTTACACATTCGCTGAGCTGTGATGTTTTCAAATCCACACGTTGAGCAAAAACAGCACTTTCTTAGCCCAATTTAAATAGCATCAAAAGTGAATGACAAAACAAACAAACAAAAGGGCCTATTAACAGTGAGAGATTTCTATATTGTGTCAAATATGCACACTATTTATTTATATGCTTATTTGATAATACATTAGTCATTGGTGCAGTATTCTAAGGTCAGACCACATTGTTACTGTTTGGGAATAGAGAAGTGAGTGAGTTTGCCTTGGGTGGCCCTGAAGCATTAGCTTGGTCTATTGCGTCTTTAAAGCCAGACACTACAGGTAAAACTCATTTGGGATTTTTGGCCAGTTTGGTCCCTTAACAGAGCAGTAATATCTACATAACTCAAAAGCGAAATAAGATATCCAAAATCCCCTCTGTAAATTTGTTTTTGCATCTAATATGTCTACAAAATAAACCAATAATTTACCAGGATTACCAATTTTAAACCTGGCTCTATCTCTATCATTGAGAACCTTGTCCTGGAAAAGTATGCAATTTTGGTAATTTTTATAGACAAAATGCATGATTCCCATTTGAAAAAATGAAATGACAGAAAACTTACATTTATGTCAGTAATCTACAGGAAAAGGTTCAAACTGATATCTCTGAATTTGAGTTTTTTTCCCCCCAATTCACCTGTTGACTTAGTAACATTAGCTTAGTAATTAGCATTGTATTATTAGCTTAATTGTTTTAGGTGCAAGGCTATCTCGCTATTTCTCTAGCCTATTAACTAATTTGGTTAAAGCTTTTGACTACAATATTTTATTTATTTAACTTAATTGTTACTAACTTTTGGCTAGGCTATATTTTAGTGTCTGCCCTAACAACCTATCCACTTTTAGTAGAGGAATATCCACCATGATACCCATGTAAGTATAGACAACTGTAGTGTAATATATCTCCAACTGTCATTTTAACGGATAATAACTTCTCAATGTGCAGGCGGCTACTAGAACGCACCGCTGGAATCCACATCATTGCTCGCTAGACACAAAGGAACACGACACTCCCTAAAAATTCAAAGACGTTGACCGAATGCTATCTAATTGACCGTTTTAGCTTTTGGATAGACTGTTCTTGCGTTCAGCCAGCGTCCAAAGCCAGCACTTGTTTGCGCCGAGGAGGAAGCACGCAGCCTGTAAAGCGGCACTGCGGCAGCGCGTATCCCTGCGCCCCGGTCCTTCTCCGGGATCCTGAAGCTCGGATCTGGGGAGAGGAGGAGATACCCCATGGTTTCCTTTGCGGGATTTATTTTGTCAGCTTCAAACCTTGAGGTGTTTAAGCTTTTTTAGTCAGCGAAGGCCTGCAAGTACTCCGGACGGTTCCTCACTCACAAGGGTTTGCATTTCTTGGTTTTGCATGACGTGTCTTGGAGCAATAAGAAGAGGCTTGCTTTTGTTGTGTGTCTTTTAGTGGAAAATGAAGCTTGGAGAGTCGGACAGTGCCAGTCCGCTGCTGCTGTTGTGGGCTGGACTGGATTATTACAGAGTCGGAGAAATACTGACAGCACGGGCAGACAAAAAGGGAAAAGCGAAGACAACAGAAAGAGTCTTCTGGAGAGCTAGAGCAGCCAGGGCGAGCGCTAGAATACAGTTTCTCCACTGAGCCATATTTTGGGGTCTATTTGAGATGTACAATTGTACCATTAAATGGGTGCTGGCATGGGGCATCAGGTTAAAGGCATAGGTGCTACAACACGGTTTAAAGCGTTATACCTAAGGATAGATTTGCCTTTGGGCTTGTTTAAAGGCAGAACATCTGCATGGAGAAAAGAATTTTGAATGGGTGCTGCATAGTTGTAGGCTGGTATGCTGGCTTGTTGGACATGCCTTTGATATAAAAGCTGTATTTTAATAAATGATTGAAAATATGCATGGTTAACATGTTTGACTTTGCAGTATGTAGCACAGCACATTATAATGGAAGCAATGATTTAAATATAAAAAGGATATAGTCATAGATTGAAGCCATTTGACTGTCAGGTGCACTGAGGGAGATAAGGTACTAATCTAGAATGGCCAGTAATAAGACCAATGTTTACATGCCAAGGCCAGTGAAGAGTTGACTCAGTTTGAGTCTATGCAGCCACCACTTGTATGATGTCATGGACTACAATTGATATTCTGGACACATAGGGAAAGCCTGTTTTACACAGCAGTCATTTATTTAAACAACTTTAAACTTAGAGGAGAATAAACCAGACTGACGTAGAACGCTATGTGAAAGTATGTGCTAATATTAATGCCATAGCATAGCAAAGCACCCACATGCCTTTAGTGGCAGTGCTGTGGCATTGTTAAGAGCTTTGTGGTCTTTTTATAACATGGAAACTTCAAAGCATCTTAAGATTCGCCGGCAGTTATTAGAAAGATGAGTAATGTGTTACTAAATTAGATGATTTAACTTATTTTACTAATGGTTAGTTCTAAAAGCATTTTTATTATGATAAACCTCAGTATTAAATCATCACTAGGGGTTAATGAAGGCTGTCTCACTTTGCTATTACAGTGTTTTCTGTTACTGTGGTTTTTAGCACTTAGTAGTAGGCGAAAACTAGAAAGTGTAGACAGTTGGTAACTTTTTAGCTATTTTAAGTTATTTTCAGTGTGAAGGTCACACAGACACAGTGTTCTACAATAAACATGTTTTGGGGAAATGCTAGTGACTTTATTGCACAGATGAACTTTGTTACAAATGTATGCTCTGTTCTGTTTTCCCAGGTGGAGAGTTTGCGTACCTGGGTGAAAAGGGTAGATGCCTGAAGAGGTAAAGATGTGGTGCCAACAGCTCTGCTTTCTGTGGCTGGACATGGTCACTGAGAAGACATTGGCTTTAACTTGAAAAGCTCTTCCTGTAGTGGAGTTCACACTCCCTGGTGAAAACACATCTGTTGTAGGATTTGATGGACTGCCTTTTCGGATATATGCTTGGGATATAGTTCATTTTTAGATACTGCAGTTTTGGATTTCCTCTAAAAGCCTTTATCTATTGGATATTACATGGTTACTTTGGATCCACGACATTGATAACAATCACCTGGATAGTTGTCCTTTTTACACTTGAGGAGGTCACGCATCGGCACTTTTCAACTGTTTGATTACCTGTGAGCGGGAGAGGGGATTTACCAGGATGTATTCTGTAAAGAACATAGATGGCCCTCGATCCAGTGGCCTCCACAAGAAGAGGAAGTCAAGGTCGGCGCGGGATCGGGGAAGAAGATCCAGTGGGATCAGAAACAACCACGTTAAGGATCCGGTGTTTCGCTTCTCCTCTGACTCTGAGAGGGAGGGGAGCAGGAAGCCTTCCTCGTCCCGCCCCAGACCCCCGCGGAGGAAGAGGAAGGAGTCCACGTCTGCAGAAGAAGACCTCATTGACGGCTTTTCCATCACCGGATTTGTAACTCTGGAAGCCCTTGAGGTAAGTATTTTCACTTTTCACCTGCTGTGTGAGAATCCACTTGAAAAGCAGCTAATGTAGTGTAAATATATGTTTATCTTATGCAGCCCAGTGCCTGTTTGCCGTGCTGGCCCAGAGTTTAGGCTGTTGCCTACATATCTGGCTGTTATGTGAGCAGGAGTTCAACAGATGTAGCATTAAATGTAGTGCCTGAGCCAGAGATCACTATCTGTCAGTGACGTACTGCTCTTGTGTGTATTGCTCTGTTTTTGTTTTTACAAGCCTTCACGAGCAAAGCCTTATATCAGATGAGGGATGTTCAGCAATATCTGTAGTGGCTGCTGTGCCTTAGTACAATTTGGAGTGAAAAGGCAATTTGATCCATGTTACAACAGTTTATTCAGAGTGAGAGTAATTTATTGTGCACTGGCTATCCATTTTCCTTGGAATGCAAACCAGGCGTAGGCTGCCTTCCAGTGATGTACTTCTGAAATTATGACTTACAAGCCATTCGAAATATATACAGCAGTGCCTATTGATCAGTGTCAGATTTAAGGGAGGGCCCACTAATGAAAAACTCAATATATTTCAATACAACAGTAAATTTAGTGCCTGAAACAGCTCAAATCTAGTTTCACATTAAACGATTTACTGCTATCAAACATAGATCCATATATAGGCGCTGTCTTTGATTACGGCTATTTCATGTAAACAACTTTTTCACTACTAATATATTTGTTTAGAGTTTGTGTATTGTGTGTACTTGGACTTCAGTACTAGACTTGTGTGTCTTTACAAGGTCATAGAGTGTGGGCTGTCCTGGAATAACACAGACACTCTTGTACATTCTAATGTATGCAGCGTTGGAACACTGTCTGCTTTGCTGCTGTGATGGGTACACCCTACAGTGGCACTTATCCTCGCCATAGCTTTATTACTTAGGAGAAGTAAATCAGAAAACAACTAGTGGTTCAACAGTGTCTTCTGCTGCTGGGGCTCATCTGCTGTAAGGTTGGAAGATGGTTAGTGCTGTGTGTCACTCTTGCCTTTCTCTGTCACTCACAGGATATTTTATCTTTTGCAAACCATTCTTAAACCCTAGATGTGGTGTTTTAAAACCCCAAAAGATCAACAGATGTCATTCCATGCTACATTCAGTTCAAGTGTAATTGCCCCCCCATGGTGATTATTTGTACTTTAGTAGGTGTGTTTTCTGTCCTGACTTGTGATCTGCTGATTCACTATTGTGGTCAAAAGCAGTTGAACAGGCATACCTAATGAAGTGGCCATTCAAACTGGAGAATGTATACTATATTGTGTTCTGCGAAGATTTCCTTTTGCAGCAGATCTATTTTAGCAGGTGTAAGAAACACATCTTCAGACAGTACTAAGTCTGGGTAAAGGTTACAAAGGGCCTTTGGAAGTGCAAAGTCAGAGGAGCTGTGTTGCCTTAGGCTGCAAAATAAAACATGTATTGTTGTGTTCTTGAGCAATCATCTGAAATGTCCTTAATTCAATAGAATCTGTCTCCTCTCACTCTTTTCCTCTTTTGTTTGATGTTATCTTTAGGCCTTTTTGAATTTCAAAACTCAAGTGCCTTTGTTCTCAGTCCATTCACTGGATTACTAGTATCATTTGTGAATCTCTTCTCGTCTTCTAGTCACAGATGTAGTTAAGATTTCTTATATATATATATTTCTGCCTCTTCATGGACATCCATGTGAAAACAAACAGAATCATTTTGCAATGATGCTTGTCTGTGTCAATATTGACTATTCCCATACTTGCAGTACTAGTTTTGTTCTTGGTCGGTTGTTACCGGTGCATTTGACCACCGTGCCTTCCTTGTGCCACTCTTCACAGCTGACACAGTGCAGTCAATGTAAGACTACATATGTGTATCACAGTAGCAGCAGCCCTCTTGTGTGTGTGTAGTGCGTACAGTTGTGATGAGGTCAGACCCCTGAGGTATACACTAGTGCCCATCTGTCAGCACACTGCTCCCAGGCCTGCTTTCATCTTACACCAGCATTTCTGTGTGCTCTCACAACCTGAAGCTCCAGTCACTTTCTCTGCTCTGGTGGTGTGACACTGAACAGACCGTTGTTGTTATTGTAGTATAGTGTGCTGCTTATATGGTCCTTCAATATAATAGAAGGCTTGAGTTTACTAAACAGTCTCAGAATCCTATTGGAATTTCAGCACACACAAAAATTAATCTATTATGCAAAAGTCTTCATCTTCTGAAAACGGACTGATACATTACCTCTGAAATAATTTTCCTGTTTAGTATAACTGGTTACACACCATAGCACCTAGGCAGCACATTCACCCATTGGCTTACTCCTATGTATGCTCATACTCCTCCAGTGTAAGTGGGCTACTGCTGCCCAGGCTGAAAATTGATAGCCATAGAACCTCTTTTCTATTGTTGCCGTTTATGGTTCACCTAAATCAGTCATACATTGTGCTCTATCTATAGCTTTTTATGAGAGGCTCTCCTGTTTCTGTGCCGCAAGTCTAGCACAGGCATAACTCTAGCACTAAATATTTGCCTCTCGTGTTTACTCTTTTTGTGAGTTCTTGTCACCAAGTGGTCATGCCAAGGCAAATAGTGAGCTGTATTACCACAGTGGCAGTAGCACTTGGTCGTCTTGGTGTGGTGATGCAAGAAATGCGTAATATTGGATAGTTTGCTACTCTTGCTTCTTCCAATGTAAATGAAGACAGAGTGGAACCTCAGCTTGTTCAAAGTCAGGTCTGTGTCGAACTATTTACCCTAGTGTCCATATGCCACCATTATTACAATAACGCATACTAAGTGATAAATACATTCGCGCCAGTTCAATTACCAGGCTAGACAGTAAGACAATGACATTTTGAATTTGAAGGCATAACTTAATCAGGTACAAATATTTGAAGATGAATGAGAATACTCGTTTACAGTGTTATGTTCCACTCAAGGATATCACATCAGTAAAACGTCCCATGTGTCTTTGTTTTGTGCTTGCTGATTTTTATACTAAATTATTATATCATTAACAGGCTTTTAGTGGTCTTTTTGCATTTCCTTCTCATGTTGTTGTGGGTTCCCTTGAAGAGCCCTGGTTCCTTCCAAGCATGCAAATGTAAATGTGTTGAATCTACAGCCCGTAGTGATTAAATGTGAAAGTGAGTGGTTGTAGTTTTAGGACTCCATCCAGGCTACACACCACACCATAGTTGATAGAAATTATTTGATGGTTTGATTTCCAGCACCTCTCTCTATTAAAATGAAAAGCCACCTTGTGATTCTTATTTCTGCTGTGCCCATCAGATGTTTGTTTGGGAGCCATCTGTCACATGCACACTGGCTTTAGACAAGAGACGTGCTCCAGCTGGGTCAGTGCAGAGCATCACAGCACTGAAATTAGACCAGTCATTGTGCGGTATTCTGGGCTAGGAGTTGGCTGATCAGCTAAATTTAGGGAAATGAATTGCCCATAATTGCATAAAAAGCTCTTTTTAAAGTGGTCCGAAAGCCAAATTTCAGATCTTAAACACTCTCATAGTAATAATGTCAAGACAAGGTGTTTTTGTATGGTCTAATAAAGATGATACATTCGCGTTTAAGAGTCTGGAATTTTCCCTTTTCTGTGCTGAATGTAAGGTTACGCTGTAAGATTGCCAGAGTTCAAAAACAATTGATTTTTTGGCACAACTCTTTAAAGTCTCTTAGGATCAAGTAAGTGCGCGCAGAAAAAAAGCTAATGTGAAATCAGATATATTGACACTGTGTTTCCAAAAACCATGAAAGACGATTCTAACACTGAGTAAACCCATGTATGAAACAGCACTGCCCTGTGGCTTTGTACTTCTCAGATTTTAGCTCCATGAACAAGGACTTGAGAGAGTGCTCTTCTCTGTCTCTGTCTATGAATATGAGCATTTCTGACAGCTCTTTATGTCAAAAATGACACTTTATAACCCCTTTAATTACTTTTCACAGTATGCTTTTTTTGTTTTAGCCTTTTGACAATAATAAAGATCTCAACTGCATTTTAAGTGTCAAGTAGTGATTGTATGCATTACGCTTCTGACAGCCCAGTGACTGATAGAATGAAAATAAGCTGTCATCTGAAACATTACACCAGTGGAAATAGACTTGTTGAATGAATCCTTTTGTTATCAGTTTGCAAGAGATAGCTTGTCTCGTGGATTCTTATTTGTGTATAGACTCCTATTACTACTCGAAAGGAATGGTATGTTTACATGTAAGTAGACAAAATAACACAGTCTTTATGCAATCTACCATTAACCCCAGCTTCACACTGCCAATGTTACTATTGCAGCATATTTGGCTTGGTGAGTATGGCCCAGAGCTGGATAGAGGCACAGATAGTATGAGTTCACAAATGAGAAAAACAGTCCAGTGTTCATTGTAATGTACATCATGTCATCACTTCTGGAAACACAAAGGCATAGAACTGCCGCTCATTTGATGTTTTTCTCTGTAAATCCTTGAGGTGGTTTGTGTGTGAGAATGCCTGTTTATCATCAGTGTCTGAAATATTGAGACCAGTCCAAGCCATGCCCAAAGTCAATTACATTTTCTTTATTCTGATGACACTCGGAGAAACATGCAAACTCCACGCAGAATCCAGGAGTCCTGGTTTGGGACTGAAATCTGGGATCTTCTTGCTGTGATGTGACATTGCTAACCACTTTGCGACTGTGCCATTTTGAGCTTCAGCAGGTTTGTCTCCAACATGAATTATGCTAAATCATTGAGATGCTGTGGAACAATCTGCCTCTTCAAGTCAGATCTGCTCAGTCTGTCTAAAAACTCACCTGTTCTCTTTAGGTTTTAATGCTGAATAGGCAGCTCACCTTGGCTTTTACCGCTTTATTCTGTCTACTGGATTTTATTATTTTACTGATTTTTGTGATTTACACTATGTGCTTTATAAATAAATAAATACATTTGACTTGACCTAATAAGTGAGTGCAGTCCCACCTATGTAAACATACAAACTTGGCACATCACACATACTGCCAGTCCAGCATCTTTTCAGAGTGATCACTCATCAGTGTTACGCAGTTGTCTCAATGGGATTGGCCTGGCAGAAAAAGTGGGCATTTGTTTTCAATACACTACATTTCACACGTCAGTAAAGGGAACCAATAGTAGAACCAATAATCTAAACTTAATGTTCTCAGTTGTAATTTATTTGTAACCAGAGTCCTGTTGAGATCTTTACCTGGAGCTTTGAAACTTTAATGAACCCTTATTTATGATGTTTTTACAAACTGAGACAGCCCTCCGCTGTTTCCACTTCCAACTCTCTCAATAGATCTTTCTCAGTCACTGTGGTGCTTATCTTTTTCCCTTAAAATCATTATTGGCATATTGTGGGATGCCACCCTCAAAATCCAAAATTGGCCAGTGCATTAGTTACCTCCACCAGGAAGGTACCGTTGGTGAGTCTGTGTGTTTGTTAACAAAAATTCTTTATAGCCTGTGTCATGAATTAGGGCCACAACAAAAATGAGAGACCACACAGAGTTATGCAAAAATAAGTGAATATATTAAATATACTGTATGTATATTAGATTATGTGAAAGTTAAAAGAGTAAGGCATGTGGTTCATCTGCATGGTCAGCATCCTGGAAGAGGAGACGGAACAGAAGATATTAGGGGGAGGCCCTTATATACCGTCAGGGACACAGAGCCCAGGTGTCCCTGATAAGCTGGACCACCCAACAGCAAGAGGACGAATGGGGTCATCACACCTGTGTTTACATTTTGAATCATTTATTCATTATCTCTGCCAAGGAGGTAATATTTCCAGTAGCATTTGTCTGTCTGTCCTCCGTCTTCACTTTACTCAAAAACTACAGCGCGGATTTGGATTACATTTTCAGGGAATGTCAGGAATGATACAAGGAACAATTGATTACAGTTTAGAAGTTATCCAGATCACCGTCTGGATCCAGGATTTTTTCAAAGAATGGCATCTGTTAGCCCAATATATATACACAATATAACGCAAGGCAGACAAGAGTTCCCTTCCCCATCCTTCACAGAAAGTGCTTGTCTTATTAGGCTATTAATGTTGTTTCTGTGGTTTGGATACCTCTCATTGTATTAAGATGATTTGAATGGTTTTGAATTGAGGTTATTAATATAAAACATAGACAATTTGTTTTTCTGTAGTGGTGTCCAGTTCCACAGAAGGCTCTGTTTAGAATCGAGTGCACATAGGGGACATTGGCTACCCTGGCGGAGGCCTGCACTCTGAGTGCTTTCTTGTTTTAGTTGTTTTCTGGCACAGGATGTTGTTCAGTCTTTTCCAGGTCAGATCATATTAGAATCCTAATGAAAGGCTCCATGTCTGCGCCTCAGTGTGTTGCCACCCCCTGCCTCTGCATGTGGAACTGCCTGGTCTAGATGCACTGTAGGAGGCTGTATGTACTTACATAGACTGTGTAGAGAGAGCCAGGATCATTAGATAGAGGCAGGTATTGAGTGGGCAGTGTTAGCACTCATTAACAGCTATTGAGAAAAGGTTTACATCTAATAGGCTCTTTTGGAAGTTTAGCAGAAGTGTGGATGTATATTCTAACTTTAAATATATCCTTATATGTAAGAATGTAAGTAAGTAAAATGTATTATTACAATTGACACATAGTACATTGAATAAGTATGTTCCTGGCTTCCAATGAACTGCACAAAGATGGCTGAGCATATTTGTCCCTTAAAACAGCATCATGTAAAGTAATGTAGTATTGTGGAGCTGGCAGATTTACTGTACATGGCTAAAATAACCCCAGCTCAACAATCTTTTGACCCTTGTTTCGCTCAAGTAGAGGAAAAAAGCATGCATTTCAAAATAATATCTTTATACTACAATGATTCTACCTTGATGTACGGACAATGTTTAATTAAATTAATTTAATCATATACCTAAGGCCCATAGTTGCTGGAATAGGCTCCAGCCACCCGCGACTAATGAGAAAAAGTGGTAGAAGATGAATGAATGATCTAATTATATGACTCTAATTTATTTGGACATTTTAGAGGAAATAAATATCGTATTATGTGTTTGTCCTGTTCCATATGATTTGTTACTGGAGCCAGACCCACAGTGGAAATGAGTGTGATCCAATGAGCCAGATGGATGTGAACACTTTGAAGCAAATGAAAACATGGCCCAGTGTGGGTTTCAGTGAGTGTTCGTTATCAGTTCATCTGCCTTCTGTTGTAGATACAAAAAGCAGATTTGACAACACTGCAACTCTTAAGAAATATTATCAGGAGCTATAACTGTGCACGTTGTGAGTAAGCACTCCATATTAAATACTGGGATGTCATGTTAGCTTTGTAGTGCCTCAGTTGTCAGGTGAAAGATATTGAACTTGAATTAATGCATATTAAACATTTGGCATTTTAGAAACACATGTTAAACATGTCTATGTAACCTCATGTTCTATAGTGAATGGAAAGTGTTGGTTCCCTGCCCTGGAGGCACTTGACATTAGATAAGACAGCTGGCACAGCTCCACATGCACTCAAAGTGATTTACCGCTGCCTCTGCACTAAAAATTCACTGAGAGCAAGTATAGTATTGGTATGAATGTTTTACTGCTCAGCACACATCCTCCATACACATGAGAATACAGGCACAGTGTAAGGCGTCACTGCTTCATAGATGTTCACTGACACACTTTTATGACAGACACAAATTAGTTCCATCTTGTCATGAGCATGAAACACACCTCAAGAGATGTGTTTGTCAAAAAGGCAAAAATGTATTTCTAGAAAGCTAGTGACACTATACACTGGTTTATGATGTCAACCTTTCAGATATTTCTCAGGTATTTCTGCAACACACGTCTTTTTTACAAGTTGCATAAACAGTACATGTAAACTCTGCCAGCTCTGTTTAGTAATCTGCCAGTTTATAATACCACACAGTGTGACTCAGCATATTTAATGGACTCCTCCAAGCACTGTATTAGACTTGACATTGAATTGTGTGTTAATTCTTGTCAAGTGACTTTAAACTATACATTTTGTATAAAATGTTACAGCAATAACAAGCCTCCCTTACTGGCAGTCTTTTAGGGTGAGGAATGTCCTGTATAACAACATGGTGACTGGTGACCGGTCCACTCAGCTCCAGTGCACCCAAAAGAAGAGTGTGGGCGCAGCATTTAAAGTTCAAAGAGTGGAGCAGTTTGCCGCAACAGTTCTTGTGTTGACTTAATGGACTACTGTATACTGCAGAGGTCTAGTGCTGATGTGATACACTAATGTTGTATAACAGCATTGATACAGTTACAGTTGTAGTGACCATATAGCAATTTTATTCTGTTTTGAGCTTACATTGTTGTCTTCCTCTACAGTTTATTCAGCTGTAACTATGGTATGGCATACACATCCTCTATTATCAACATGTTTTTACACCATTGAGTTGTTATTTGATTCTGGATGATAGTTTGATTGTGCCATATGTGCCAATATGTTTGTCTAGTGGTGTCAGTATGGTGTCAGTCAATCAGTTGGAATATAAAGTAACTACTCTGAATACATTTATTTTTAGTGCAATATTTTTACACCAGGTTCTCTCTAACATGATGAGATCCATTTGATTACTGTTGCCATGGTTAATCTTCTTTTTCTGGCTACACTTTAGTTTTCTTTCCTCAGCTGAACTCTTTGATTAACCATGAGTCTTTATTTATACCAATCATGTGTTTGGACAGTTCAAATTTTAGATTTATGATGATGATGGAGCAAATGTCAGTCCAAGTACCATTACTATCAGTAGAGCATTAAATAGGATTGATTTGCTCTGTACACTGGTGATGCAGTAATGATGAAATGTACACTCTGGACCCTTTATTATTAAAGTAATTGTTAACACAATCAACAAATCACATGGTAGTATTAACACATTCAGATATGTTCTAGAAATATCTTATTTGTTGATCTGGGATATTCACACACAACTATACTGTAAGTTTTATGTTTAGAGTTGTTCAGAGAAAAACAAAACAAAAAATATCCAGTGAGTGGCAGGTTTGTTGGTAAAAGGTACCGTATTTTCCGCACTATAGGGCACACTGGATTATAAGGCGCACTGTCAATGAATGGTCTATTTTTGAACTTTTTTCATATATAAGGCACACCGGACCATAAGGAGAAGTCAGTCAACTTTCGACCTCGTTCAGTTGTAACACATAAAAAAACCACAGTCTTATACCGCTAAATCAAACGTTAGCGTATTCACAATAACTTAAATGTATTCAGTTATAACACGTCGTAAGCATGTCTCCTGACAGGTGCCATTTTGTGGTCATATATAAACACTAATAATAATACACTACGAATATTACGGTGAAGCATAGTACCGGTATGTATTACTCCGCGACGCTTCTGACTCCCGGAGCTTTGTAGTTTACCGAAGTCATACCAGAACATTTTGATGGAGCGCCTTGAGCACCGTGTGACACAAAATCACTTGGAGGTCAGTAAGCACTACCAGAATTTATCCATATATAAGGCTCTCCAGGATTATAAGGCTCACTGTTGGTTTTTGAGAAAATAAAAGGCTTTTAAGTGCGCCATATAGTGCGGAAAATACGGTACAGTAACTCAAATAACCACTTGCAGCCAAGGTCTGCGGAAAATCATGTCTCACATCGCATCAATCCTTGAAGCAGACACTGGGGCCACTATATTGTACAAGGATACTTAATAAAATGGACAGCGAGTATAAAACCCTGCAGTTTTTGAGCCACTCACTGCATACACAGAATCGTTTCAGGACAGTAGGGATTGCTGTAGATCGAGCATCTTGTAGGAGATCACTACATCAGGTCACATTACCAACACTTGTTTGACTGTGATTATAGGCTCTGAATCAACTGGTGAGGAACACTTGTATGTGATGAGTCAAACGTTTTGGTACTGTGATATATTGCTAAGCTAACGCTGGTATAGATGTGTATAGAGTTGTTGATATGTAAGACTTTATTTGCTGGGGACATGTCTGAATATCAGCAAATGCTCACATTCTACGTCACTACTTCATGCATGCATTAGGTTTGAGCCCAAGTTGCGAACGTCAAATCTTGCAAAGCTGGATCCTGAAAGCATGAGTTTTGAGTATTCTTCTTGTCATACCACCAGCTTTCATCTGTGAGTGTCAAGAAAGAGAGAGGGAAATTGGCTTTTGGCAGACAGATCTGTAAAATATAATCAGAAACGCTTTGAGTTGGAAGTACTTAGCTCCATACAGCCTGCCAGCCCGCATTCTGTACAATGTCACCAACATAAAAATTTAGTTCTTCTCTCACACTTTTAAGTATGCTTTAACAACAATAATGTTTTAGTACAATGTTGAATCATTTAGACATACTGACAAAATCCGCTTTTCAGAAAGTTACATGGGAGTTTCTGCTGGCTGTGTATGTGTAAGGAATGGTCAGATTGTGGCTATTGGAACGCTGGAATCTCGCCTTGTGTATGTGTTCATGTCTTTATCTATGTCTGATGTTTGTCTGTTTGTTGGTCTGATGTTTGTCTGTTTGTTGGTCTGATGTTTGTCTGTTTGTTGGTCTGATGTTTGTCTGGTTGTTGATCTGATGTTTGTCTGATTGTTGGTCTGATGTTTGT
>JAVQKC010149947.1:0-44622 GCA_036025475.1 Philypnodon macrostomus | reverse complement strand
ACTACTACTACTACTACTACTACTACTACTACTACTACTACTACTACTACTACTACTACTACTACTACTACTACTACTACTACTACTACTACGACTACTACTACTACAACAATGTTTGCCAGACAAGCTCTTTACTCAGTGGGCAGGTATTTTCATATTGCTGAAACTGAAAATAATAATAATGGACTAGAGTAAGCCTTTTTTCTGGTCAGTGGCCACAAGGCTTTCTCAAACTCTTTTTTCACATTATATTATGCACCTCACAGTCACACGCTGGTAGTAAGCTACTTTCTTATCCACAGTTGGCCTGGGTCAGACTGATTGAGACCTGGCAGCCATACCATACCATATGCTTACGGCCCTAAGTGTCTTACTCAAGGACTAGAACAAGAATAAAACCTATTAGATATACCTGCTGAGCCACTGTAAACGGTACCATTCAAGACACATTAATAATAATATAATAGAATTGTGTAAAACAGCACTAACATACCATATTTTTCCAAAGTTAAAGTTATATGTTCTCTGGCCTGCCTACATCATTATTGACTGAGGTGGAGTAGGCACTATTTTAGTATTGCTGCGTTGGTAGATGAAAGCTCAAGCTTACAGGCAGCATGTTGGCAGCCACTGTGGAGCAACAAAAAACTTTTCAAGGGGTAAATAAAACCGTGGGATGGAGAAAAGAGGGGAGTTGAAAGCACACAGTTGTTGGGATTGTTGGGCTTGAGCTGCTGGAAGGGTTTAGAAGGCCGCACATGAAACAGAGAGACCTTGGAAATGGTACAGAGTTGTGCTAGGGGAAGGTAAGGGCCATCCCAGTTGGAGAGATGTGTGCAAGAAAAGTAAGCCTTGAAAACTGTATTTTGGAAAGTGCAGGTTATGAAGTAGGGGCACTATTTTTATTCTTGCCTTATAGTAGCATTAAGTTAAATGCACACAGTGGCTGGCTAAGAAGTGGTTATGTGGGTACAAGGATGAGATAAAATGGTGTAGGTGCTGCATTTTTGAAAAGATATAATGCAAGACAAAGAAGGTTAAGTACAAGATCAGGGGAAAAGAACTGAATAAAAACATAAAAGACAGATGCTTTGAGAACAGGAAGACACTACAGAGAGAATGTTAAGTTGAAAAGGAAATGAAAAGTGGGTGGACTTTGAAGAGGAAGGATTCAAAGGTGAACAACTAAGGCACAAATCCATTATGTAAATCTAATGGTTCTAAAGTTAGAAATATATGGACTAAAAGCTTTCAGGAAACAGCATAACACAGGAAACTAGAAAGCACTTGGAGAGTGCAGACCTCCGCCAAGGCAGCCATTTTCCCTTATTTGCACTTATAAATAAACGGTTCTAAATAGAAACCCCTCCTGAAAAAAATTACAAAATAGTGATGTTTCTTTGTTTCTATTAATAACATCAATTCCAAAATATTCCAGTCATCTTAATACAATGAGAGGTTATCAAAAGCACAGAAACAACACTAATAGCCTAATAAGACAATGTTATCTGGTGAGAGGCTGAAAAGGTAGAGAACACTTGGATAGCTGTTCAAGTATTGCAACTTTGGCTACAATAGGGTTAAATGTCCACTGTCCCATTCAAGTGAATAAGAAATTATTTGAAAAAATCCTGAATGCAGACAGTGATCCGAAAATGTAATCACTTCTTCCTTGTGTCATTCCTGACCTTCCCTGAAAATTGAATCAAAATCCAAGCAGTAGTTTTTGAGTAAAGTCTCTTACAGATGGAGGTAATTAAAAACGGAACTGTACGAAAGTACTATTTAATGACTGATGTAACTGCAAGAAAATATTTAATTTTTGTACCGGTTATCTGCAAGTATAACTGGCTTGTATTCCTGTCCCATTTTGAGCTACACAATATACATACATTTCATATCATACATTTTTGTTATTCTGATACCAACAGCTGCAATGTTTTGAAGACTATTTGAACCGCAATTGTATTTGTGCCAAGCATTCACACACTGTATGCCAAAGTAATTAGCCTTTTATGTTAACCCGACCAATTTAGTATGACAAAATGAATTATTTATTAGCATCAGTACGACCAATAATAATATAATTAAATGAATTTCTGTCAACATTTGTCATAACCAATTTGAAAAGCTTGCAAGTCATTCAACAACATTATCACATATCACATTGTTTTCATATCTTCATGCAGCCGTGATATACAAGTCTATTTTTACTGATAATTGGACAAGCCAGCTCTATGCATACCGCGTTATGATACAATCTGGGTTGAGGACTGTGTTGCAGGGGTCATTCAAGGGACAAGCGTGCCTTCTGTCAGCTGTTTTCCTTTTGGGTAAACTCCAAAAATACAAAAGCAAAACAAAAAACTGTATTCTGTATAGTTTTCTACCAATTTGTACCATTGTTAGTTTTTTCCACTTTTTTCCCCTTTTGTCTCTTTCAAGCGAAGCCTTATTACAGTTATTTGCTCCAGCGCCCGATTTCAAATATACACCAGTCCAGAAGGGAAGAATAAAATCAATAGCAGCAAACGATTGTGAGCTATTTTCTGGTCCTCCGCCTCCTACTCCTCCAAAGGCCTCCCCATCATGTGTGTGTTTCGAAGGATAAATGTGCTAGTCGTGTTTCCACCCTTTTTGCACACAGGCTGTAAATTGTGCTCATATTTTTGTGTTGACATATATAAGTTGTGGTATTAAAGGAAAAGACAGTAAAGAAATCATTTCGATCCGTGGGACACATCTTTGTTGTATAGTAAAACCATGGGAGATTGACTGATAAAGAGAAGTGGGCAGTGAGTTCCCGGACGAGCTCCCAATTACTCGATGTATATTGATGTCCACAATATTGATGGCCACATGATTCATATGGCTACTAAGAATTATTCATTATTTATACATACTATCTTTAGCACTTGGTAGTATATCCTGTAATTGGTTGCTCTTTTTTAAATAGACGAGCCCCCGAAGAAACATACTTTACTAACTTAATATATGTTGTGTTTTTGGCAGTGGGTCCTCTGATTGGTCGATACTGTGGAACCAGAGTACCCCCTGAGATCCAATCATCAACTGGGATTTTGTCTTTGTCCTTCCACACTGACATGGCTGTGGCTAAAGATGGCTTCTCAGCACGCTACAACATGACGCATAAAGAAGTCAGCGAAAGTAAGTTTTTGTAACCTATTTTTGTTTTATTACATACTATATTTTACTAGTATAGTCTAAGCTATTTATCTGTCATTGAAGCATTCCACTGCAGTAACCCATTTGGTCTGGAGTCTGGGAAGATCACAGATGATCAGATCACAGCTTCGTCCAGTTTTTACGATGGACACTGGCTGCCGAGACAAGCCCGGCTCAACTATAATGACAATGCATGGACGCCCAATGAGGACAGCAACAGAGAGTACATTCAGGTACGATACCATTTCAATGCATGTTTGTTGAAAATACAGATTAAATGTCGCACACAGAACAATGCATATTAAATTTGTTGGATAGCCTATACCATTTACAATTTGCAAGAATTACAATATCATCTTGTAGTAAAACGGTAGCTACTAACTTGTAGTAACGTAGTAACAGTTGCCTTGTAGTAACCGTACCATGTAAACAATTGCATAATGTACTGTACCATTTTGTTCTTCTAGTTGTTTTCATTGCTGAATCTAAAACAGATTGTCATCCTACCTTCTTATACAGCCATATGTGTGTGTTTGCGTGGGAGATAGCAACAGCGAGTAGGAGCTGTGATATCAAGGTTTAACAGTGAAACGCTAGGGTAAAGCATTGTTTCCTATACTCCATCAGCGAGCCAACTTTGTGCCATTGCTGTGCCAAGCCTGAGTTATGAGTCTGTCGATGTGAGAGCAATGCTGGGTTCACACAACCCTGATCCACTGAAGGCAATGTTCAGACAGACAGACTTTAGTAAACATAGGAGACTATCTTATGGAGCCGGTCCAAGGGCATTTCACTTTGCCCAACTTTCCCTTTCCCTTCAGGCCAAAGTTACGGTGTGTTCATGTTACTTTTTATTATCATCACCTCAGTAAGGAAAACAAGAGAGTTATGGGTAAAAATGCAGCCAGGAAGCTATAAAGGCAAGTGTCAGTCAAGTTTTGAATTTGAGATATGTTAACATGACTTCAACTATAACCCCTGCCTTTCAGTGTTCTTGTAGGATTCTTGTAGTTCTTTCTAGGACTTTTTATGCTGGTACTGGAGTTAGTTAAATCCTGCTTTTTACTGTAGTAAGAATGTGTGTAGTCACAGTTTCAGTTTTAAGAAAATACTTAAAACATAAAATCATACAAATCTTACTGTTCTGTAGCCATGATGAGTTTTGGAACAATAGAAGACCTGCATTTTATTTTTCATTCATAATACTGTAACAGAAATACTATAGAAATAAGAAGTCTCCCAAATCGACTTTTTGGGTTTTAGCTACATCCACCAAAGTGATTGGATCCCAGATTCAGCCATATCCAATCACTTTGCAAGATGAATGAAATCCCTTCCTATCACAGCAATTTCAATTTGAGTTGAAGTATATAAGCAAACAAAATAGGGCAGAGTTAATGCAATGTTTCTCCTATTGGCTGTGCATGGAGAGGGTCAACTTAAAATTCAACTTGATTTTTATTTTTTTTTAATAGAAAAATGACTTCAAAAACAGTACTTTTGCTTTGATATATTATTTTTTACATATACCTGGCCTTCTCATGCTACTTGGGATATTCAATCATTTTACATCAAGTTTAATTGTAATGCAGCTCTTAAGTAAAGTAGATAGGCCATATGGGATACATTTTGCTCTTTCCAAACCTTTAAAGGTCTTTTTTACCAATTGGGAAATATACAATAATAAATCTAAGCTAACTTTAAGAATTACTGCATATGGTTATGGGAGCCAGTTTCACAGACCATCAATCTAAACTATATTATAGCTATATTTTATTGGCTACTTTGGCTGCAGCTGCAAGGTTCACTTAATCCTGAGTTTTATTTCGTGGCCACACCTCAAAGAAAGCAGACTACATTTTTACCAATACAATTCAAGCGCTTCAAATAATAAATACCCATATAATATCTGGTTTGACAATGACCAGAACAGAAGCTAGCCAGTGATAGTGATGCGTTCAAAGTTGACATGGTTTTTGGTTGGATCTCCCACTATTTCATTTGCGAAACAGACAGCGCACATGTTTAAAAGTGTTGGGGCGATGTAGCAGAGACAGCCAGTAGACACTAGATAAATTGAAGCAGTAGTCTGATGCTCCAGAGGGGCCGCTCTCAGGGCCAGCCCTCACAGGAAAGGACTAAGGCCAGGAGGCAGCATGAGGCCAAGGTCCCATCAGTCTCAGCATGTCCTTCCTGTCTCACCTCCACTGCAGCTGACAGATCACTCTCTCCAACTCCACACAAATCTGCTGACACTCAGGAATTAGCATGACAATAATCTATTCTCAGTTAGTATGTTCAGATGAAAGTAGGAATTATGGATAATAAAATTGTGTAATTCTGATTGTAAATTAAGTTTTAAAGCTGAACCAAAAATTATTTAGCAGACCACCCTAATATAGAATTTTCCACACAGACAATTCACTTATAACAAAGTCCATTATATATTTTCCCCACAAGAAAAAGACTGGAGCAGGAATTTGACCACCAACCTTGTGATTAGTGGATGGCCTGTTTTATCACCTGAGCCACAGTTATTCGCTTATACGTGTTATTTATTGTCAGACTATACTATATAAACAACAGACAATATTGATCTATTGAGGAACATGATATGCTCTAAACACACAATTATTTTTATTTTATTTTATATTTGTTTGTTCACTAAGAATTTGTCATACATTTAACATCTTTAACCACACTTTGAGTTGACTGCTTGTAAAAGAAGCCTACAAAATGTTATGTAAATTCACCTCTCCCTCCTCAGTTGCTGTGGTTGGGTCAGTGCGTTCCACGGAGGCTCTCAGCTGTTCCCTTGTGTTAACACTTGGTGGGAGTTGGGCCTGTCCATGTGAGCGATCATGTGTGTATGCACTGGACTTCTGTCTTGACAAACAGCTGTCAGTGCGTCTCTTATAACTGAGCCTGAGCGTATGTGTTTATAAATCTGCAGCTCAGGCATGCCGGCATGGCCTTGTTGGCTCAAGGGCCACGTGTGGCACTTAAATCTCTCATTAGGGCACTATCTCCGGAGGGATTCTCAATACACCATTCTATTTTTGACAAGCTGTTTTCAAAATGTTAGTAGCATTAGCAAGTACTGAATACGACTTTGGTTTTAAAACATAGAGATAAGTAAAACCCTAGTGGAGACAAGCAAAAGGTAAACTGTACTATAAACTGGCCACAGTTATACATTGGTGGTGGTAAACATCCTATGTAGCCACAGCTGACCTGGGGTTGGTTGACAAAGCCGTGGCAACCATACTGTGGGAGTGGCCTGTCTGAGCACCACCAAACACATCACTACAATCACACTAATGGGTGAAGTACTGCTCAAGGACACAAGTTTGCGTTGTACCATCTGAAAACTGATTTCACCTTTAAGATTAAAAGTGTTTCAATATAAACCACTGACTCACATTGATAGTTAATGTAAATATGATGTTTTCCTCTTGCTCTACTGTAGTCCTGCTGTACCCTGGTCCATAGTGGAGGCCCTGTAGATTGATAGTGCTAGCGCTGGTGGCTGCGTTATTCTAACAGCTCTGTGATGGATGATGCTGGCTCTTTGGGAAGGCTCACTTAACTCTCTCTCTCCCTTCTTCATCTCTTCCTCACCTCCTCTTCCTCCTTGTTTCTCATCTTTGCCTCGGTCCCGGACTATCGATTAGTTGTCTTGGTGGATCTGTGTCTTGCCCTAAGCACACTGGGGCTATGTGTGTGTGTGTGTGTGTGTGTGTGTGTGTGTGTGTGTGTGTGTGTGTGTGTGTGTGTGTAGGAAGTAATCTAAAACACCTGTCTCGCTGACAGATAACAAATGCTGCGTTTTACCTCCCCTGGTGTTTGCTACTAGACCCTGGTGGAAACAACTGCACAAAATACACACCATCGTGCACACAGTCACACACACAAACACACAACGGTGCACAGCAACGAGTTCTGATTAATCTACAGGTCTCAACAGCTCCATTGGAGGAGAATAAATGTTATAACCTCCAGAAGAAACTTTCTCATCTTCTGCTTTTATTTGTCTGCAGTGACACAGGCTGCATCCCTTATTACCCTCCACCTATAGCAATCAGCATTTAGCATCAGGGTTAGAGCACCAAGGCAAATAAAAAGTCATCAGCCATACCATTCATTATACACATATTCATACATGCATTTATTTTTCTGCTACTGATAGTGGCCGGTGGGTGTAAAGCGGGGTACTACTGATACTGTTGAATTCACAAATTGATAAATTAAAACCCCCTGCCTAATATGCAGACCCATACGCATATGTTACCATGCAGGTGTTACCTTGAGTATCTTGTTAGCATAGCACCTGTGTGAAGCCCTATACAATCAGAATGAATCATGATGGTTGCCAAGTATAGCTACCGTCGATATAGCTTGCGATGCTATCAGTGAAAGTAATAGTGTAAAGGCTGTACACACTTTTTTTGATGGTCTGAATACTAATTAAATGCCATCTTGAAATAATTGTATTAATCTGCTTCCACTTCCATTTCAGCAACTATGGGCTTTAGGTGGGGTAGACCCTGGGAAATGACTATTTGTTTTTAACTGATGTACCCTGATTGTCCTCCATTGTATTTTATAAGACTATTTTAATTTCAATATGCAGCTCTTAAAATACAGAACTGCAAGACATTCATACGGTCTATATCTATATCCATGTTTAAGCTAGCATTAATGCCGGACACGTAACGTAGCATCCACAATCAGGATGGGAAGCTGATTGTGCTTGTATGGGAGGAAATTAAAATGAGGCTTGGGTCATTACTATCGACCTGTGCTGAGACAGAGAGGCACAGGGAGGGGCCGAGGAGGCTAAAGGACAGCAGTAAAGGTGAGAGATGATAGATCCAGGCTTAAGGGAGCACGACCTATGGGTTAGAACAAGGATTACATACAAATACGTTCCACATTTGTTCACTTTTTTGTGCAAGGTATTGATTTACTGAGACTCTGCAGCGGACGTCAGGAAAGTGATGTATATGCTGTGAATATGCACTTCTAATTGGAAGCATGTGGGTGTCAAGTGGTGAAATATGAACCAGTATTAACCAATCATCTCCTCCTCCTATATATCTAACAGGTGGACCTTCATGTTCTGAAAGTGCTCACTGGCATCGCAACACAAGGGGCCATTTCCAAAGAAACACAAAAGTCCTACTATGTCACCACCTTTAAGTTGGAGGTCAGCACCAACGGGGAGGACTGGATGGTCTACAGACATGGCAAGAACCATAAGGTAAGGCTCAGCAGTGTCAAATGTTACAAAGTCAAAATGCTACTCTACTTAAAGGGGAAATACTGGGGATTCTTAAAGAACCTTGAATTATTGTTTGATACCCCAGGATTAAACAAAATAAACTTTAGGTATGATTTTGCTGAGAAAACAAAATCACAATACTCGAATGAATATTGTTAGATTTTCACAAAACTTTCAGAAAAAGTCACAAACAATTTTTTAATCCAAATTTTTTTTTTTTATCTTAACTTAATCTATAGACTGCTTACCACTGGTACCCCTCCTCTGTCTTCATTTCACATAGACAGGACCGTAAAGCATCTGACATAGGCATGCCCTGACAAGCCACACATAGGGAGAAATACGAGATGGAATATTTGGAGCAATAGTTTGACCACAAGCCCAAAATTTCGCCGGTGTCTGCAATTACAGCCGCTCTCACCGACCGCCGTTTAGTTGGCTTCATTTAAAGTTTTACGACCGAGCCAAAATCGACATACGCCTTACATCACTGTGCAAGGATACACTTACACTAGAGGCATCTGGTTTGTGTTACTGGATGGATACAGCCTGGGTTTTTGTCAATCTGCTTTGGACAGGTTTTTAAAGCTGTCATCGACCAATGTGCTACATTAGTGTACAGCAGCCGAGGAGAAATGAAACAGCACCTTTAGCACGGGTCTTACAAATAATTTAGGTTTAATTGAAGTGGAATAACTGGCTGGTTTTACTATTAGGCACCATTCGGGTCATGTTGCTCCCAGCTGGATCATTTTAATGAATTTAAACTGTGTAAGATTTTCCAGCATTTTTAAGGATTCATATTCAACAAACACTGTTGATCCATCTGTGTCAAGGTGATATAATAGATAGCTAGGATAATAGAGTGATATATAGAATCATATCACATCAAATTTTAATCATTCAACTTTTAGTTTTCTGTTTAAAAAAAATACACTAATCAGATCAGTCAGAAAATATCAAATAAAATATAATTTAAAAAATGAATTGTATTATAGCCTACATTCAAGAATTCCACTTTGGGAAAGCTAAAATAATTTGATTTCATTTCAAAATTCCTCAGAGGTAAGATGGTTAATCATGCATCATATCGTGATTTCTGCCTGGTTTAAGTCCTGTTTTTTTCTGGCAGTAATAAAAAAGATATGCACACATGCCTAGATTCATACATAAATGCCTGTTTTGCAGCAAGAGGGGGATCCAGTCGAACCATCTGGGGTTCCTCTGGGTGTTCCTGACTGAGCCCATAAGGCTTAGAGCTGCAGCTCACACAAAGTGATTGATGAATTAAACAGAAAATTACAGAAAGTGAGGAATGCAGTAAAAGATCAGCTGATGGATGATGGGAGAATATGGTGGAGGTTAGTCTTGGCAAGTTCACAATAAGGTTAAATGTACAGAAGCTCACATAGGGTTGAACAGACAACACTCCTACTGTAAAACAAGTCATCTCTAGAAATGTTACCTTCATTAATGCATTTGTGTTTCTAAATGTAAAACTGCATCTACTTGAAATATTCTGATTAGAGAGATTTTACCAGTTACATTATTTTAATATCCTCATTTTTTGTGCTATTTCAATGTACAAGCAGATGTTGTAGGCAGGGCTGGAGTATCCACTTTCTCTTATCAGCAGCCAATTATTTCATTGATGCCAAATCCAGCCATTGGTAGCTTGATAACAAAGCGTTATATGATAAGGTAACGTTTTTCCCATTATGACATGCTATACAGGTCATCAAAATACAGAACACATGCTTTCACTTTTAATGTACATGAACAACAGCCGCACAAACAATATTGGTCTATTGTGTAAAAGGGATTAAGATTAAGTGTCATTGTCCATAATCCCTTTTACGTCCCCCCACAACAACGACACTAGAACGCTCCTCTACAGACAAATACCTCGAGACTTCTGTAGTAGTTGTTAGTGCGTGCTCGCCCATATGAATGTGTATAAATGGGTTGGCGTCTCTAGAGGAATCGCCTACTTAACACACATGCTCACACGACACGGATAACCAACTGGTGAAGGTCTTTGAGTGGCCTGCCCCCCGGTGAGCGCGTCTGTGAGGAAGTCTGATGGTGTAAGGTCATCATTTTTGTGCCATGGAGCCAGCGACAGTCGCAGTCAGGGGCTTTGTGTTTCCGTGTTGTCGACCCATCTGTCCCTACAGCTGTACGTCTGGGTATAATGTCTGAGGAAGTTCTTAAAGGAATGGGATTTGGCACAATTGTTGTACAGTAGTTTTGACAGTCACGAATTAGCAGAATAATGAAGCAGTCGAAGTTGGCTTTTGAATAAGCTGTGAATGTTCAAATAAAACATCAGCTTCCTCACATTATTCCTAATTGATTCTAGTTCCTGATAAATAAACAATGTTTCAACCAATCAGAGAGCTCCTGCGTGTGATTGGTTGAAAACTAAAAACAAAAATCCACAGACGGTCTCAAAGTCTAATTTTTTCTCAGATGACTTCTGGTATGATTTACAATTGACTATGTAAGTCAAAATAAATAAAACATATCAGATACAGAAGCTTTAATGCTGTCAATAAAAATGTCTCTATAAAAACAAACAATAATATTTTTTCTTTCACTTTAGTATATATACATTTTTACAATGTATGGCATTCAAAACAGAAACATGCTTCTTTTTGTGCAGTGCTCAGTTTGTCCACTCTGGGCAGTTGTAGGAACAGTAAGTGATAATACATAGTCTATTCTACAGATCAAGATTTAAAGAGAGTTTCTATCAAGATATCTTCCATAATTGACTACAATATTTCACACAGTGCATCTTTGAACCCACTGTATCTCATAGTTGCATCTTCCTTACACAATAACACAGATTGTCCCCCTTACCCTGATATCTATGTACAACTGATGAACAGATGAAGGCAGAGGCAGAAAAAGCAGAGACAGCTGAAAAAAAGCGCCTGGTTGGAGCTGGTCATTTATCTGATGATGAAAGGATAGTGTCAGCAGCTTACTTCCTTAATGCCTTTTCTTAGCTGGCCAATCACAGACCACCAGTCAGCATCGTCCTTGCCATCCTCTTCACTGTCTGCGTGTGGGATCTTACAGTGGGAGTCGTGTAAGTGAGAGTGTGCGTTTTATGTCTTTAAGCTGCATAAATCACTCAATGGGAATGACTAAGAAGGTCTTGTAGTTGGCACTGGCTTTTATAGTTTGGGTGTGAGAAAATGCAGCGCTGGTATTCAAAGGATAATTAAAGGAAAGAGTTGTGATAATTGAGATAGCTTTATGCAGGGATTTGTGAGAGCTTACGTTATGAATATAAACTCACTGGCCACTTTATTAGGTATACCTTGTACCTAATAAAGAGGAACCTGGCTGTAGCCTACCTGCCTTATGCTTATGTGTTCAAATACAGTCTTCTGCAGACCCTGATATAACAAGTGGCCTTAAATCACCTATTTGTTCTCCTAATTCTTTGTTTGAACTTCAGCAGTATTTTTTCTTGATATATACTGGTCATCGAAAGAGGTCTACCTAATAAAGATGCCGTCTTTCAACATCTTTTTCCTATTTTCTTCAGTGTCCCATGAATACCCATGAATAAATGCAGATGTGTGCACTATCACATACCACTGTAGGTTAGGTCCACGGGGAAGCTAAGACTGTCACAACACATCAGTGTGATTTGTATGATCTGCGATGCATTTGATAATGTCATTAAAGGCCTGTCGTGAACCAGATGGAAACAGCATATGGAATAGATGTTAACTTGTTTTCGAGCAAAGATACTTCTTACATGGTTTGTCCATACGTGCTAGTGACAGCTCAGAAGTCAGAAAAGGCTAAGGAAAGTTACAGAGAGGCCATGTAGTTGTCTTGAAGTAAATGTTAGATTTGAGTAGTTTATGTTATGGGGAAATTGGGTAGATTTTATAGTTGAAAATGTATGGGTAAAACCATTATTTTTAGGTTAGACAAACACATTTAAAGCACATTTAAATTTCATTTTTTAAAACTTATTATTAGAACTTTTTTTTTACTAAATGTCCCTGCTGGACTACCATAGTTGATCTTCCACTAACTATATACCTACATGACATAATGAGTACATTTTGTATAGGCAAATTATGTGTCGAATTACTTTTCCAATTCTTTTATCTTTTGCGACCTTTTCAGGTTAAAGGTTATAGTTGACAACCATTCATAGGCACATAGTAGGTAGGGGTCAACCAAAAGTTATGATACAACTGATAATGATGATATCCCATACACTCTAATATATGTACCAGTCACTTGACCCAGCTTTTTCCTTCACCATGCATCTTCTACACAAACCAGATCAGGATTTTTTTCAAACTGTGATTTGAACCTTAGCACACTGCCTCGGTGGAAATGAGGTTTTGGACTTTTTGAGTGCTGCATGGGGAGGACAAGAGGTGGATGCCGGGGACACCAGTGAGCTTCATATGGGACTTAAGTGAGTGAAGGATAGGAGCAGGAGGTGGACTAGAGGTGCTCACCAGGGAAAAGCCGGAGAAGGAATGAACATAGACATTTAAGGGGAGGAAAAATATAATGAGAACAGCAGACAAAGGGTGTTGACCACAAATCTCCACGGATACATCATGGGTCATTGCACCGGCGAATAGGATGGATGTCGGGAGAGCCAGGAAAATACATGTAGTGTTGAAGATTACTGGAAGAAGTGACGAAAATGGATGCAGGAAGGTCACAGGGCAAAGAGTTGGTGACAAATGTAGAAGTAAAAGCTGAAAAAAAAAGAAAGAAGGTTATCTATGAAGCATGGTGTTTTATTTTGAAAGGTTCAGAGACTGGGCTGTCTCACACACACAAATGAAGGCTTGGCTGGAGTGGAAGACAGCAGGTTAAGTCCCCAAAGTCTATGACGAAGTACAAGGAGATGCGTGGACAGGAGATGTTTTATTATTTTATAACTGTCCCACATATTCACAGTGTGGACATTTGAATAATTTAGTGCGTCTTCACTGGTAGTGGCTGGGGCGCTGACAGTGGCCCTACAAAGTCTTGACATCAACTGATTTGAATTTCCCATAAGATGTATTCATTGTGCCTTTGTGCAACACATATGTTAACAAAAATGGTTATGATTTGCCTCTTAACATACTGTATATATTAGCTGATGATTTGATTTGATGTTTACTTTATCACAATAAAGTTAAGACATATGTTTTTTTTACCACATTCTTACTTTATTGTTTTCCATTTGCAAAAAGGAAGGATCAGTTCTTTAGCTTAAAAAGTAAACATAGCGTAATCATGTTTTGTCATCTGCCATACCATTACTAACACCTTTGTTCTTTTGGTTGACCGAATTCCTCAAAACTGTGATGAACCATGATGCCTTTCCTTCTTCCACCTCATTACATAGATAACATGTGTATCTTTTAGCAATAAGCAATATAATCTAGCAAAAAATGTACAAGCAGTTTTAAAAGACCTAAATATGATATGTGGGAAATAGTCACAACAGTCAAATAATTATGATCTAACAATATGGCGGACCTGGTTCATGCACACATCCTATTTGTTCAAGGTAATGACACAAATTATTCCAGTTTATCTATTTGACAGCATGTCCACAAGATGCATTCTACACATAGGAAACGTAGTGTTACTAATAGGGGATACATGAAAGAAATGATGTAGCGTGTTCTTTACAGTACACATAGACTTAAGTGTTTGATGGGCGAGGGGTATATGCCAGTAATGCAGCCTCTGAAGGAATGTTTCACTTTGCACCATGGGAAATCAGAAATCTGCCGGCAGCTCCTCAGTCTAGAGACTTCATAATTACACTTGCACTCGCCGCCATGCACACTTGTAATTACAGCTCTCCACCACAATCCTATTAGGTCTTTGGGGGCCTTTAGGCGTTTTTCCATCATTTACTTGGTTCCAGCCAGTGATATGAGGGCCAATGTAAGGGCACCAGTTGTGACTTGAGAAGGTCATGGGTTTGAATCCCAGTTGGGCTGAGCTCTCGCAAATCCCCCTTTCATCCACATTTTGTCAACCCTGTAGCGCCCCGCTGTTTAATGGATTGGGAACATGAGGAAGAAAAAATAGCTAATTTTCTCACACACACACATCGACAACAAAGTGAACATCTATAAAGGAGTAGCCAAGCAAGTAATTGCAGAGCCTTTGGCTGCACTGAACTGGGGTTTACTTCTCCATATAATAAACACTGGTTGGAGAACTGATGTAAAAGAACTGAGGAAAACCGTATTTGAAACTTCGTAATGAGGCAGCAAAACTAGCTCTATAGTGGGAACTTATACATAGTTAGGGCTGCAGTGTATAGAGGAAAATTACACAACAAACATGGAACATATGAGTGGATAGAAAGATCTTATTTGGGCTGTGTACGCTGAACACCACATTTACACTCCGGTGTACTCATTGTGCCAGACCCAAGCAAAAAATATAAAAAATTGGGTGGGTTTTGTCAGAAAGGACCTCCAGCATGAAGCCATTTCCAAATCAATATGCAAATCACTCCCTGCGAGGGGACAGAGGATTAGCTGTAGTGACCCCAAAAAAGAAGCCAATGGAAAGAAGAATAGCAATGGTAAACAAAACCTTAATTGAATGAAATTGTATTATCTCCAAAGCACTTTTAAATGTTGCAACCTAAAACATTAAATATTTCGTTTTGCTGGTGGCTCATTATCTTTACAGCCTTCTACATATAGCCATATATCATTGTCAGGCCTTAGAAAAAGCATGAAGAAAAATACTTCAAAACTGCCCAAAGTGAAGCCCGGCTGTGTGTTCCTTTGGCACGGCGGACAAAGATACGAGTCATATACAAAGGCAGCCTGATCCGTGACACGCTGACAGATAGTCTGAGATATAAAGTCACAGTGTCAAGAGATGCAAAAACTGCCTCCAGCCATGAGCGCTCGCACTCAATTTCCTTTTTATCTGGATTTGTGTGTTTTTCGGAGGAAGTCTTTTTGTGTGGTGATACGGCAGGGCGCAGGGGGCACTAAGAAAGAGAGAGGGAGAGAGAGAGAGACAGGAGAGGAACAGAAGGGAGTAAAAATGATGTGTGTTTGAATGAGCGTGTCAAAACGATGCAAGGCTGCCGTATATACACACACGATTTATGACACTGAGCGCTGCCATTATGCCTTCTGTGGACAAGTAAATCTTACCATTCACTACATTAGGAGTGGAGATAGGACTGGGGGTTGGATGTTGTAGTTGTTATGGTATATACATTTAATAGTTCAAACTTTTAAAGAAGTTAGCAATGGCTCCCATGGTAGAGCACATTCATTGGCGGGTTAGTGGTTCGATTCCCGATTCCACTAGTTCATACTGCCATTATGTCCTTGGGTACTTCACCTACCTTTCCTACTGTATGTATCAATGTGTTAATCTGGATGGTATAGCTGCCTTAGGGCTGCTGTGGCTACACGTACCCCCATTAGAGTATTACTGTGAAGGACTGAATGAATAATGTACAAATAGTGGATGTTAAATTCTTTTTTTCAAGGATTAAATTGGAAAACTGTTCAATATTCTATATGATATATTTGCTTACACATTACTTGAGAAATACAATTATGAAAATGAGGCTGAACTTGAAGTGCTATCCTTAAGTCATCTAACTATATTGTATTTTTCTCCCTGTAGGTGTTCCATGCCAACACAGACCCAACAGAGGTGGTTCTAAACAGGATCCCTCAGCCCGTTCTGGCCCGGTTTGTCCGCATCCGACCTCAGGCCTGGAAGAATGGCATCGCAATGAGATTTGAGCTTTATGGATGTCAGATCACAGGTAAGTCTGGCTTCCTCTTACCATCCAAAGACCTGGTAAACAGGTGAATCTATTGCTTGTTAGTGTCAGCTCTGCAATTAACTTGAAATTGTCCAGGGCATGCCCCACCGCATTCCCACTGTAGCTGGAATAGAATGGTTGATAAATTTCTTACAGTAACATGTATTGGTGAATTGGTGAAGAAGACAAAAATTGCCTAGAATGAATCTGGTGTGCTATGTCTCAAAGTGTCCTACTTTTAACCAGCCATTATCCAGGGTGAGGCCCTAAGTATCTGGCATATAATGAATGGTTACACTAATAATTCCACAACAAAAGCCCTATTTTTCCCCTTTAATAAACCCTAATGTTAATTTCTATATTACCTATATTATTCTACTAATCTCCCCATTACTTTTATTCATATATTCTACTCTTTTGTCTCTCTTTTTGCACGTGCACAAAAGGCTCTTGTGTTGGCTGCACTCTTGCCCTGGCACCTCTTTCATATACATATCCCTCCCACTCAACACACAGACACACAACTACACACTTACACACACAAACCTAATAGAATAATACTAGAGCTCACTGTGTGTGGGTGATAGCATCGCAAAGTAACGGGGCTTTCAGCTTTCATCTCCCGTGCTGGCAAACAAACACCATTTCAAACCGGCATAATCAGCTCAATACTATAAATAGATCAAACTTAATTAGGGCGTCTGTGTTTGCAACTCGTTTTTTTTGTCAAGGCAAAAAAAGCAAGGATCCATTTGAGTGTACAGTGTGTCATTATTAGGTTAGGGCCCCTCTCTGCTGCCACTGTAGTGGCCATTGAGAGGGATAGATACGCTCTTATCTCACAGGGCTATTTCAGCACCCACACAATTCACAATCAAACAATGTGATCCAATGAGTGTGTGTCCCTGTGTGATCCTGTATGTGTGTGTGTTGTAAATGGGAGAGAAGGAGACAGAGAGGTGGCATAAATCAGATGCACTCTTGTCCTACCTGTCACCTGCTTTTTCAGCCACACCTAAAATTGTATTATGCATGACCTGAAAGCTTTTTTGGGCATTTGTGTTGTGAGCTGTTCCCAGTGCCACGATGTCCATTATCCATCACTGAGTATTGGGAAACAGTGACAAATCTTTTTATGAATGACAAAATACATTGGATTGGGAAATCCAATTTACTACAAGCATACATTTATTCCATTTTAGAACAAATTGTATTTGGTATTGTCCAAAAATACCAAATGGTTCACATATTCCAGTATTGATGCTCATTTGACCTTCTCAGATAATGTTATTAATGAGTTTCATCTTTATTCAAAACAACTTAACATGCTTTTGAAAACATGGTATCAATGTCATCAAATCTATATTATTTAATTGATTCAGACAATTAAATAATATAGATCTCACTTCAAAACGGACAAATATATATTCTTTATGTATATCAAAGACCACCCACAGAGTGATTATTGAAGCAAGTGATACAATAGTGGTATGAGTCATTTCAGTGTCAGTGTTAGATGCTCAGTTTATTTCATTGTACAGTACCTTTATACACAAAGTATTGCTATCCCATATATAATCTATGATACATACATTTAATACATTGTTGTCCCAAAAATTTTGCAATAAGTCTACCAGCCAAAATCCTGGAAAACACCATAGCATTCTTTAGTGGGACAGTGGGGCTGGACATGGACTACTTCTGAAAGGCAATGAACACGTTTTATGCATTTGAGCTATTTTTCAACACAATTACATTGAAAGAAAGACTGTCCCTTACTTTATAGAATCCTTACCCTCATAATTTCCCCAAAATATATCCAAACTGTGAAAAATGCTCCTTCATAAACATGGAGCCGGTGGGACTGTGATAATACCCTGCACAGGCCCATAAAGGCACACATAAAGCAGTCAGTCAGTGACATGTCATTAACTTAAATCACACTTTTATGTCTTTCCTCCCACTTTTTGCCTATATCCTGTGACTTTCGCTATATTATTTTCAGTCTTCTCACCTTAACTTCATCCTCCATGTTCCCTTTGCTTCCTCCAACCTTCCTCGTCTGGTTTGATCTCATTTCGCTCCAGCCCACGGCACCTATCAATCATTTATTTTTAGCACCTTTATGATTTTTCTTCTTCATGGCGTTGCATTTGTGAGTAAAAGCCCAAGTGGAGACCCCATTGGTGGGTTTTCCAGCTGTAGTGTAAGTTGAATGGCACACGATGGGAATGTGTGGGCTACACTTGACGGAATGGCCGGACCTACATGGTTCAGGCTTTCAATGTGTAAGTATCCAGTGTGGAAATGCTCTTAAAGGGATAGTTTCTATTTCAGTAATGCTTTACAGTATGTGGTAGTCTCTAGTGCCCAGCTGTGTACGAGGTATGTAGTGTAGGAACACCCTAAGATAACTAGACAATAAAACAATGTAAACAGACTATTACAAATATTTCAAAATAAAAGGTCTGGCACTTAACAAGTAGAAAATAACTATATTAAATGCCTTCAGTGGAGATATGCAGTGGCAGAATTTGAAATATTAGACTTGCCTCAAAACAAGAAGATCGTAGGTTCAATTTTCAAGACCTTGCGTGTGGCTTAATGCTTTAAATGCATTATACTGTCTATATCTGCTTATCTATATTCCACTAATCTATCTATACTACACATGCAATTGAAAGGCACAGCTATGCAATGGTAGACTGTAGGAAGACAGTCATAGCCAACAAATGTCCAAATATACCATGTTCACTAAATAATGCATCATATATAACGCTACACATACTATAGCCTTTAATATTTCATAGATATGTTTAAGGTAGTGTTTTATTTCATGTTAAAAATGCTATAGACATCAGCAAACATGATTTAGTATGACCACATAGAACCCTGCAAAAACCCAATAATTTTAGGTGAGCTATTTCTGTCACATGAACCCTATAGAGATCATTATACCTCCCTTAAACAATGGCAGACATAACTCCCCGACCAAACAGCTCAACAGTAGAACGATGTGTCTAATCAGTTTGTACTTGCTCTAAAGGCTGGTGTTGTTGTTTACGGCCGATTCATTATTTACTAAAGCGGCTCTGGCACACGTCACTACATTAAACATTCATTTGCACCAAGGCCTTAGGAATGTCACCATCAATCAGCATCACCCTTCACTGTCACAGTCTCCTCCAGCTATAGCTCCTCTTTTGTCCTCCAAGCCGCTTTCTTCGTATAACCTTTTTTAAAACCATCTCTGACCTTTTGTCTATCAGCTGATCGTCTTATATACCCCTTAAGTTCAATACGTGCAAGATTCTTTATCTATTCCCGTCTATTGTATTGTCAGACTCAGTTCTTTGTATTGGTCTAAGCCACTTGTTCTCAACTGACCTATGTTTTGAAGTCCACAAGTTATTTTATGTTTTTTACTTCATTATCTTACTGCAAAAAATATGAAATGCAGTCACAAGGTGTCACAATAGTGTTTATGCCAATCCCCAGCACAGATAAATATAGATGGTTGCATAAAAAAGGGCATCCATTATAAAACCAATTCCAAATATATTCTAGTCACAAAAACTTAGGGATATATGACTTTCTGGTGAAATTACAGAATGCTCCTTAAATATAATATAACCAATCATTTACTATCATCTGGTTCTACTTAAATTGACATTTCATACTATACTTTCATGATGCTGCAGGGTGGCATCAACATTTCCCCCCAACTTTTTGTGACTAGTAGCTTATGCATGCAAATCAATGCCGACTTTGTATTTTTACAATTTAATAATTCATTTCATAAGCTGCTAAATTTAAACTCCCAGTGACGCTCCCACTTTTGGTCCCCAGCCCACAAGTTGAAAAAGCCCTGACTATAGTATTTTCTCACATTTTAATAATAATAGCTACTTTGTCTCTTCTCCCGCTATCCGGAGACATGCTATACTTAGCCACCACTATTGTCACTATAAAAAAATACCATGACTTTGATCTACAACACGCTTTCATTAGTTCACATAGGGGATTTCCCCGATTATATTCCCTAATGTAGGAACCACACAGGATGCTCCACAAACGTTTTTCATCTTTTGCAGTAGCTGGATAAAAAATGTATTTGGTGTTTAAAGACATGTAAAATTAAAATGGCCCACAGTGACAGAATCATAGATGGGATTTTTCCATGTGTTTCTTGTGTAGATGCTCCCTGCTCTGAGCTTCAGGGAATGATGTCGGGGCTGCTCCCAGATTCACAGATTTCGGCCTCGTCCATGAGGGACATCCACGGATCCATGGGGGCGGCCAGGCTCGTGGCCAGTCGCTCAGGCTGGTTCCCCAACCCCACACAACCCATCGCGGGAGAGGAGTGGCTACAGGCGAGTTACATGCTACATTTGGTTTTACAATCTGCTGACTAAACTGTGTACATACAGTAACCATAGAAAGATTGTACTCTCAAAATCATGAAAAATACATACCAAATACAGTGTTTTTCTGAATTAATAAAAAGTAAATATTTTAGCAATACCCAGTGCAAACTGAGCACTAAAAAGGAGAAGTACATTCATTCAACGCTCTATGGTGTCTTAACAGAAATACAGTGATAATGGGTTGTTGAGCTAATAAATATAACTTTTTTTCTATGCTTTTGTAATGTAGATGAATGACCCTACATGGCTACCGTAGTTTGTTACAGCCCTTGTTACCTAATGCTGGCAACAAATAGCATTGAAATTTTCACCATAGCCATTTTTGTTGAGCCAAGATGAGCAAACTAGTTACCATAGAAACAATTACTATCCCACTGGTTAACTGCACTCCAAACAAAATGAACCAGCACTGCATTAGTTTAGAGCACTTCTCCCACTTCATATTACAACCTTCTGTGTCCTGGTTGCAGGTGGATCTTGGCGTCCCAAAAACAGTGCGTGGCATCATTACCCAGGGTGCACGGGGCCTTGAGGGCAGCACCAGCGCCGAAAACCGAGCCTTTGTCCGGAAGTACAAATTGGCACACAGCTTCAACGGCAAGGACTGGACCTATATCATGGACAGCAAGACAGGGTTAGCCAAGGTACGTCCTGAACAGTCTACCGACAATAACACAGCCTTCTATTGTCAGTGTCTCATTTGTAATATATTTTATAGCTGTCTGTCCATACCTTTGTCCGTCAGACTAAAAAGTCCGTTTTATTCCAGCCAGTAATTCAATTTAATCACCTTCCTTATTCTTGTTCACTCATCCTTTATTTGTTTCTCCTGGGTGCTAATTAAAAATGTCTTCTTTTGTGGATGACTACGCAGACTAACCCGCACCGAGACACTGCTATACTCTATGTGTCTTAAAACGCCTTAATAGTACTTCTAAGTGTCTGCTTCCCTGCTCATTGTAAAAACCCAACTCTCTTTCATCTGCCTGTCTTTGGCAATGTGCATCTTGGGGAAATCATCTAAAGCATTTACATGTGGAGAAATACAAGAGATACATTTCAAAAGGCAAATGTGAATTTTGAACGAAGCTGCGTAGTTGTCAAGTTGTGTTTTAGCCGCCGGCAATTGAAATCTTGTTTGAGAAATCAAAGAAAACTCTATGTTGTTATTTTGCCAGCGCTTGTCATAATGTTGAAGAGGAATTTGTGAAAGACAAGCTTAGTATCAGGCAACAGCATCCAAGTGTTTGTTTCAATTTATGTCAAAATAGTGAATAATCTAAACTGACTCCCTAATATTTCTAGATAATGTGTGCTCCTTCAGAAGTTCAGTAAGTTCTCATGAGAAAAATCTACAAGAAGTACCACAATCTTTTATCGGTAAATTGTAATATTTCGAATAGCAACAATACTGGGTAAACAAGGACTATTACATGTCCAGTCTAGTCTACACTCAGGATTTTTAAATTCACAACTAAATGGTGTAGCAGTAACAATAACACTGTTTTTAACCCTGGTCTATGCAATACTAGCCTCTTTACATTGCATTGATTTATTTCACTTCTACTTGAGATGAGGACTGAACGCCCACAAATGTTAGCGCTTAAATGCATGAGGTGAACCCAGGAATGTCCGACCATGGGACGTCCAGTGTATACAGGGAAATATTTGAATTGGCTTACCTCCCTTTGTGGAATATGAAACATAAAGACACTAAATTATCATCCTATAGAGCACTGTTTCGGTTCATATGCAATCTCACTCATGTCTGTTTTGCCTTTTTTGTCTTTACGTCAGATTTTTGAGGGGAACAGCCATTACGACACTCCAGAGGTCCGAAGGATTGATGAGATTGTGGCACAGTTTGTTCGAGTTTTTCCAGAAAGGTGGTCTCCTGCTGGGATAGGCATGAGGATGGAGGTCTTGGGCTGTGACTTACCAGGTAACAACTATACATTTTATAATACTGTGCAAATGTTTTGGAGACAGATGCCCCCTTAGAATTATAAGGTTCTATCTGACATTTTTGGCTAAATTGAGTTATTTACATATTTATATACCTAATTTTTATAATAGCAAGAGTTTTGTTGAGTTTTATTCATTTTTGAGGCTGCTCACATCTTTCTGTTTCTTTATGCTTCCCCCAAATAGACTTTATGACATTGAGATCAGGTTTGTGGAGGTAAACCAAGGGCACATAGTTACTAACTAAAAGTCAAGGCAATAGATTTATATGACATTCGCAAAACACCTTGATCCAGACCGTGATCCGGATTATCACCAATTTCTTTTTTTTGCTCTTGTTGCATTTACCGTCACAGATACACACCAAAGTTATTCATTTTAAAAGTATTGTTACTTTATTACATTTTCACTGTACATACAATTACATAATGGACATATGTTTTCACCAATCACAATAACACATACCTTTTTTGATAGCTTCATTTAGAAACCACAATGCATAACGCTACATACTGCCATGATTACAATGGAACATTAGTGACGCTAATGCTCCGTTAATAACAGCTTAGGTCTGGGTCTGTACACTTATTGTTTATCATGTATTTGGCTGCATATGTACAGTAAAGTCCTATAGCATTGCGTGATTCTAATAATGCTTGAAGTTAATCACATTGCTCTATAGGAGGGAATGCAGCTTGTCTGGACTGGGATTAACATGTCTAGGTCATGGGACGTGGTCTAATGGTGGCCAGCTGTGCAGCTCAACTACACTATGTTATGGCAATAGCATGTATCCAGTGTGGTGTGGACAGATTAGTGGTTGTGTAGACTGATTATTTATGACTTCTTTCCCAATAAGTTGTAATGGTTCATTGTTCAAATATTTTTGGAGCAATTGGCTGTATGGATGTAGGGTTGAGAGTTTAATGTTGTGTGTGGCATGTTATAGAGGAAATGCTACAACGTTTATGTTTTGTGACCACTTGACTGACATAAAAGTGTGCTGTAGAATTCTATACAATGGACATTTCTCTTCTGGGAGTGCCAAGGTGATCATAAATGTGTAGATCAAAGGGACAGTTCTAGTTAGATATTTTGGAGATAAAGTCAGAAAGGCCAGATTGAGATGGTTTGGAAATGTACAGATATACATAATAGTGAATATATGGAGAAAATTATGCTAAGGTAGCATTTGCTAGGCTGACCAAACAGGACCTGGACACCATATGGAAGTATTTAGGTGTAGGGCAAAAGATGCAGAGGATAGAGTTAGATTGTGGGGTTGATTCACTCCGTATGACTATGACCATTTCCATAAGAGCACTTGCAGTTGGTTGTAGTTGGAATGACACATATGAGAATACCTGCTCCCAGTGGACACCAGACAAGGCCAAGGACTGTTACTGCTGCTCTGTAAGGCTAGTGTATGTGTGTGTAAGAGGGAGACCTTGAGGATGTGTCAGGACTAACCAACAGACTGCTCATGATGAGAGGAGGAACATCCTGGTGACTTAGGGCAGGCTGTGCAGGTCACATGAGTTTACATTATTGTACAGTGATGTTATAGGTAATATGTATGAAGCAGTAAATACAACATTATCAATATAAACAGTTAAGGGCAGCTATAAATATTGAACCAGTATCTTAGCGTGAGGGTTGGTCCATGGCGTCAGTCAAATCAGTCAAATTCTTGCTTTGATGCTGTGGTAAAGTATATTTGTCTGTGAGAGAAAAATATATTTGTGCATACCTAATCAGTTTCACTACTAGAGTTGTCAATTTATACTGTATATAAAACATTAGTGCTAGCCGTGTGCTGTGTTTTCTAATTCGCACGCGATTCTTGAATACACGTTAAAATCCTTTAAGCCTTCAAGACATGTCCCTAATGGCAGCGTCATTATGTCCATGAATCTGGAAAGGAAATGGTTAAAATCACTTTCCAGGAGTGGGCTGTTGTTGAGATTAGCATTATTGGTATTATCTCCGTGTGCTTGGAGCTGTTGCTAACGACCATGTGCACCCCTCGTTGTATCTCCACTGACCATCTCAATGATCACAATAGAAGGGAGCTCTCGGCTATATCCATTCACCAGTCGTCTGTCGTCTGGGTCTGTGTGCCAGATGTTTGCCTTCTGGATGTAATCTGTGCATTAAACATGTTTATTGCCACTTCACGGCGACAGTGCAACATCTGCTACCATCCCAAATACCACACAGACTCACCAGCAGGGTCTTGGGGCGAGTTTTGGTAGATTACACCGGTTGGTAATTGTTTAACATTAGATGACTTAAAGGACCACAATCTGATTCGCTGTTTTCCCTCCCAGTAACAATTTACCCTAAGCTATTATTTCTGTTTGGCCAATAAACTCCAACATTTGACTTGATTTGAAGACAGTTCCATTCTACAATTATCTCTGACCTCTTGAGAAACATTTTGAGAATGCATGGCATAACCAAGGATTGACTTTTCAGTTTATCCATATTATTGGCAGCTGTTTATTCAAGCTTGACTGATGGCCAATGGGAGTGTCCCTGATTGGTTTAAAAAATCATTAATTGTTAAGGTGATATTTTAAAGTCTTGTTTTGTCATATTCATTTCCCAGCCTGCTATCACGTAAATAAATAAACATGCAAGAAACCAAATACATCATTTTATCCACAGCATATTTAGCATATAAAGTTGTTGTTTTCCGGGCTTCCTAAATGAAGCAATAAAACAGAAAGGCACACAGAAGTAGAGAAACAAAATAGACTTTTTTCCCTTGTGTGTGCGTGTGTGTGCGTGTGTGTTTTGTGTGCGCACCAGCAAGTGTGGAGTTGTAACGGGAGATAAAATATTCAGCAGAGTGCATCAGCAACAGTCCACTGATCACAGCTGTTTACACACAGTCACACAACTTCAGCAGACCCACCTTGTGCTACAAATACACACACAATACACAAATATGTCCGACAAGAGGATATTGAAAACTGCCTTTGCTCTCTCAGAGTGTACGCCCTGTGAGGTACTTCTAAAACACAAGTTAGCGAATAAAAAATGGCATAAATATGGATTTGTATGTTTACTGACACAAGCTACACCCATTTTCTGACAAATATGTGTTTGCTATACAGATGAAGTGTGTATTGCCTTTTCGCAAATTCATCCACTTTTTCCTTATAGGGCCAGGGTTACTTGAAGTTAGTAGCCATTGTAATAGGCATGAAAGTAATAATACTGTCTGTAGTAAAAATAGTAACAACAACTAAAGAGTGCTGTTGTGTCCTTGGGCAAGGCACTTTATCCATCTTGCATACTGTATTTGTTTGATTATGATCTGTGCTGTGGTGGTAACAGAGGCTGTAGGTGAGGTATGTCTGCCACATCTCTGTGAGTCTGGTAAGTTACCACCTCCAGTATGTGAGAGTTGATCATTAGAAATAGTCAAATGAGTGTCAGTTGTAGTTGTGGTAGTAACAGTAGTCTGAACATACTGTACCACTGCCAATGTCTGTAAATGAGTTGTAACCACCATTCACTTGGAGGTTTTGCTGCAACAATAAATAAACGTTGCTTGCCATTTGGAGGTAATTAACATAATTTCCAAGTGGCTCCAATGTTGACAAACCACAAAGTCTGGGAGTCATTATACAGCTGCACTTTACACTGTACACTAGTTCAGGGTTAAAGGGGAAGACAATATACCACAAATGCATTTCTGAAAAGACAATGCTAAATTCTCATTAGGGGTAAAATAATGTGTGTTTTCTTTGTACCAGCTGTGAGCTAAAGAATTATACATTTCCATATCATACGCTATACAATACATTTGACTGATCATCATTTGCATATAAGTATAGTGTGTGAATAAGCAGCATGTCTTTGAACAACAGCTTCAACTTTTTTTGACAAAGTTGCATACAGCCCAATCCCAGTTTCTGTATATGCCCTAAACATCAGCTTTAACTACAACCAAAACACAAATAGCTTTTCCATTACGGCCCATGAATTGTTTTCATATTTTGACAATGAGGCGCACTGACCTGTCCCCGGGTGCTACAACAATTTCCTCTGACAATCTGTGCACCCAGCCACAATGAAGAAATCCCAAATTACAAAATCCAGGGTTCTTAGGGGCCAAACATTAATGTAGTTTAGCATCTCATTATCGTTGGTGCAGAAACAGAAACAAAAGCCAGAATATTATTGTAAAACTCCAGTCTAATCATTCACGCTAGCTGTGGAGACAACATGTAATTTAGGTCCCTAACCCTCGACTATGGGATGTATTGGATGTACACCAGTGCTGCCAAGCTGCCACTTCTGTTGTGCACGTTTTAACTGAGCTATCTGCACATCTGCTGGGCTCCACACCTCACGGTTGGCGCGCACACAAACACCACCTGTTTGGATTAAAAACCAGGGTTTGTTCTTTAGTTGTGTAAATACAAGCTTTGTTTCCCGTCTCTATGATACGAGTGTGGAGAAATGGCACCGACAGAAAGTGGGAAGCAAAAACTGAGGCTAGATTCACATTATTCAGTTACAAAAACTGACATTCATAGTACTTAAACAACTGACTCTCATTCAGTCACACACTAGTGGTGGTAAACCTAACCTAATAAATATAAATATTATAATAATAATAATAATAATAATAATAATAATAATAATAATAATAATAATAATACATTAATATTACAAAAAAATAACAATATTAACAATAATGACACCAGTTGATGAAAGATGAACTAAGACACTGACAGACAACCATTGGTGCATATTGATTTACTAAAGGCAGTAAAGTTACCCTTTTACCTTACCTTACAATATTTAGGATAATTGCTTATACTCAGGTTAGGGTTATTAGGGTTATGGAAACCAACCAACCAACCACATCTTTACTATTACACAGACCTCTATTGTATGTCTAAATCACAAAAATGACTTCCTCTTGAAGCCAGTACAATAACACACACGTTAGTAGCTGCTGGCTGTTGCTGCCTACTGGGACTGTTGTTTAGTATGAGAAGATTTGAGGTGTTTCCGATGTTCCAGGTTCTCGGCCAATACTCCAGGTTTAGCCAAGACCTGTGTGTGCACGTGTGTGTGTGTGTGAGTGTTGGTGTGTTATCCATGGGCCAAAAGCACTGATGGTTTTCACATGTGAACACAGGCCTCAATCCAGATGTGATCTTGTGATCAGTGGGCTATAGCCGCAGTTATACCCACTCAATTCCCCTGTTCACTTGTCCCCAAGCACTCTGAAGGATCTATCATTAGACATTCATGAGAAATTTAAGTTAGACTTTTTTGTTCCTTGCATTTGGTTATATTATTATCTGTGAAAAAAGCTCTACATATATATTGTCTGGGCTTAACTATCAGCAGAGTTCATGAGATTATCAAACATATTTAAAAGGTCTGGATGTTAACTAAACTAATGTATTTTCAGGTTGTGGAAAATGTGCATAGCTAATAATAATAATTTTTGATATATACCACTCAACACTGCATTAAAGGCTGTAAATAAAACATGGAAAGTGGCTAAATTCTAACAAGCAAAATAGCAACTGGTGGAGATAATTGTGGAATAAGATCTTACAGTATTGTCATTATTTTGTATTGTTACTTAGTCAATACAGTCAAAACCAGAAAGATGGCAATCATTTTGGGTGAATGAGTTGGCATCAGTGTAGGTAAAATAATAGTGTACTTTTATGTCAAATGTACATAGAGGCACATGGGAAAAATAGCAGACTGGGGATTTGGTTTGATGCAAGATGCAGTGGTATATTGAGAATCCATCCAAAGGTGACTGAAGGATATTGAGAGAAAAACAAACACAAATATTGCAATGTATCCATGCCGTGTCCGTATAAATATGTACATAGTCACAGTTCCCTTTAATAAAGTTGGTGGCATGACTCATCTCCAGCTGTAAACACATCAGGTAGAGTCGGCAAATATTAGTTCCGCAGTATTCACTTCACTGAACTGGAGCTAAGATCTTGGGTACACAAATACTTGTTTAGAAATACTATACTGTGTTTGGGATTCTTGTTGATGTGCATAGATTTCACATTTCAGTTTGCAGAAAACTCTGGATAGTGTGGAGGCATTCAAAGGCAATGCGATACAAAGTGTCCATCTTTTACAGTAGAGCTATTGTATAATGACAGATTGTGTACCCATATATTTAAGCATATGACAAAGGACAGGGCAATATGACCAAACAATTGATTTCATAGTTGTCATAGCAACCAAAAACATTCTCAAATATTATATAGTGAAAATAAATGTAAAAAAATGCCTCCTTGAACATTTGTATTGCTAACTATAGGAAGGCTTCTAGTTATTGGATATTTCAAAACATATTATCTCTTAAAATAATGTAAAAATATGTGTTATGTGTGGGTTGAATATCTTAGTTCTTAGGCGATCACTTTCTTGGAGCTTACAGGGAACACTACTACGCGAGCGGCTGCGAAGGAAAGACAGAAATATTTGGAACAAATGGCCAGTAGCTCTGCTCTTTGACTTGCCAACACTCTTGTTACACACAGGGTTGTGTTAGCAGATGGAGATGTCACCAAGGCTTATTTCAGACCAGGCCATAGAGAGAGCAAAGTGTTTGAAGTTGGAATCTGACATAATCTGAAATATTATGAACAGAACTAGCTCAAGTAGCATGTTTGGTGATGTTGTGTCTCTCTCCATATAATCCCCTGCTATCAATATATGTAATCAGTGGTCACTTTATTACATCAACCAATTTAACTGCTAGTCAATGTGACATGGGTGGTTGTTGGTGCCAGGCGGACACAAGATGAGCAGGTGGGCTGCAGCAGCAAAAGACCATACCGAGGTCTACCTAATAAAGTGGCCACTGAGGGTAGTCCAAAAGTTCTGTCCAGATTCCTCCTTAAGCATTTTAATTTGTTACTGGTTAGACTTTTTCCTTTTTCACATCAATAATAGCGTACTCATTTGCACGCATACCCTTTGTAGCTTTGCGCGTCTTATTTATGTAGTTAGCTCTTGATCGCCAGCAGCCTTTTCTTTTAAACATCACAGAAAAGCAATTGCATTTTCTCAATGCTTCCTTTAAATATAGCATTGCATTCACAGTGGTGTTTTGTTGCACATTGGGCTAATGAGCTATTCACTGGCAGTTGCTTCTGATCTTAAAAAGGCTTTAAGCTGCTGTGGTGCAAGACTTTTTAGGCCTTACTTTTAACCATGGCCCTACAACATATTACCACACATTCACACTCTGGTGCAGTCTATCACCAGAAACCCAGAGTTGATGGTTGGTGTTCACAGTACAATGGACTAATTGGGCAATTAGTCTTGAGTCTCTCACAGAAAATAACTCATTTTTGCCTCCACTCATCTCAGGGCGAAGCATTTTGAAATTACCCAAGTATGTTTCACTAAATACAACTCCAACCTGGATGCTGGCGCTTGAGAGTGCTTGTCTGATTTTCCATTCATCAACTTTGAAAATGTCTTTCACTCAAAAACACTTCAGTTTTCTATTTTCCGTCTTGTTAAACAGTAACTTTGTGTCTGACAATAACATGGCAAAAGCTCAATCATCAAGTTTTTTTTATTGTTTTTACACTTTTACACTAATTACAACAATGTTCTTAATGACGATGATGATGGTTTGACTGTTCAAAATGACCCTTGTATAAATATGTCTGCTAAAATCCAATTCTAAAAACACTAAAACCTAAAGCTATGTGTAAAGGTAAATGTTCTTTCACAATTTATACTTAAGTGATTCAACAAGTTCCTATAAATACAAGAAAGCTTGTGTGCATTGATCCACATTCTCCCCAGATAAAAGAGTATTTAATCTGGACATTTTACGCACGGTGAGCAGAAACCCACAGCCAGTGCAAACAATATTGATTGAGTACAGTATCAGTTGAGGCTTCTGTTGTAAAGAAGATGCTATTCTGAGCTACACTGCCAGTCAATCCAAACATAGCCATAAAGACAAGGAAATCCCCAACTCACCTGCATGCACCAATAATCTCCAATAATGTCTTTGAATGTCTATATAATTCACACACATAGAAACGGTTGGAGATGGTGTCATTCTTGAGGCGGACTGAGGTAGATTTATAATCCAAGCTCTCTCCATAATTGAACAGTTTTCGTTGTCGCTGTGCTTCCGCCTCTTGGTGCTCAGTCAGCAGCTTTACAATGAGCCTTCGGGCCGTGACAGTTTCAGGGCGGGTGGTGTGGTGTTAAGTGAAATACGTCTGCTTCTTAGATTGAGAGAAGACTAATACTGAGTCATGGTGGGTTACTGTGAGTTCAGACTGACCAGTGTAAAGGCATGGATGTAGATGATGATTGCCAATGATGTAGTGAATACAATACAATTCATGTACTTTTTAGGATTGTCCAGATAGCATACGACAACATAGTACTTGGTAATGTCTGAGCCTTGTGTTGTGCACTTAAATTCAAAACATTTAAAATATGCACAATAGTAACAGACTTGCATACACAAATTAACTAAATACAGTTTGACAGACCAGACCTTTCATTTGACAAAAATTCCATTCACAAAGTTGAACTCCTGCCTCAGACCCGAAGTAGCTTGGGTAGACTGCAGTCCTTCTTTCCTGATTAAATAATTAGCATTTTGGCATATGGCCTTTTGACATTAATTGCCAATACTGACATCTGTGATGATTTTGCAAAGCATAGCATATAGAAGTATACATTTTGTATATTGTATACAAACAACAATGAAAAGTAATTGCTCCTACAATTACACAAACCATAAATATCCCTGATTAACAAATTATATGAATGCCATAAAATATGAATGTGTGACGACGGCTGGCCTTTACCTGTTTTTAATAATTTTAGTGACCTTTACCAGTAGCTTCAGATGGGAGGGTGATGGATGGGTTATAGATAGACAGTCAGACAGACGGGGGAAATTATTTGATGAAACATGTGGCTATGGGATTGACATATACAGTATAGAACCGTATGTGGTCACTAATTAGGAATACGGTGGTGAGAGTTGGTTAGGGTTTCATGTGACCGACTCCGCAGGCCTCTATCTCTTTCATCTTTATTCCCTTCGATTCAGGGTAAAAATACAGGGGGTAATTACAGTGGTAAAGGGCACCAAATGAAAACAGCTTAATGTCAGCAGCTGCATGGGAGCTACTTATCCAATGGGAATAATTTGGTGAATGTGGATCAATGGGGACACCACAACATAATTGTTCTATATGGTAAACAGCTAAATAAAGTTAATTTCACTGATAGGACTGAGATAGGACATAAATCAAGGCCTATAGCAGATTGTAAATCAAGCCTACTAGCCTTAGGTGGGATATATCCGGTAAGTACAATAGCTATCTGGCTCAGTATATTTGACTTGATTGACCGGGCTTAAACCAGACCCCTAGACCCCTACCGGAGCAGAATTTTTTTGAGAACCTTTGGACTATATGTATTTTTAACAAGAGGAAAGATGTAACATTTTTCAAAAAGCTTTTATCCTACAATTAACCATTATGTCATTTTTCTTCTTGCTACTCTGTTTATCCTCAAACACACATACCGTTGATCTTGGAGACAAAGCTGAAGCCACACTTTTCACTGAACCTCAACATTTAGCCATTAGCGAAAGGGGCTAAAGGTTAAATACTGTACACAGCGTGAGCCATGAAAACCTCCAGATAAAGCACATTAGCACTACATCAACAGCGCCCTTATTACTCATAGATTTAGTGTGTTGGTGTTGGGAAGCGGCACAAAATAACAAAAAAGATCCAGGAAATGATTTACAAAGCGGGATACGGACAAAATATGAGGAGAAACCAAAATATGGCTCATGACAGAAAAGCAGGAGAGTTATGGAAGAGCAAATTGTGGTTGTGGCTAAACTAGAACATCACTAGATAGAGTTTCACTTGTGTGTTTGAGTGCCTGTGTTAAAGAGGCTCTTTGTGGTGATGACTGTGGTTTGCAAGGCAGAACTGAAGCCGGTCGGATTTATTGTGACAAATGACAGAGAAAAAGATGGGAGAATATAGACAAAAACACAGTGAGCGAATGGCAGCAGTACTTCTGAGAATCATTTTGTTTGCGGTGGTTTTGGCATGTGCCGAACAAAGCTGTGGACATGTGCTTCTCTCTCAGGGCTGTGGTTAGGGTTAGAGACCAGAGAGAGGTGTCAGATGAGTCCAGTGTAAAAGAAGGGTTATGAATTATGGACATGTGGTTGATTTATTCGCTGATTTATTTGCTTGTATAGTCTCAAAAAACAATAAACCACAAAATAAACTACATGGATGTAAGTGGATCGACATCTAACTAAATCAGAAAACTGCTGACAAGTAACATATGCCGACCAGTTTTTTAAAAAATACAAAGAAAGTGAATTGGCCTTAGGCTCATTTATGCATTTTCAGACCCTACCATCCTTTTATACATACAAGCACCTCCGTATGGGTGTATAAAGCAACATATTATGAAAATACTGACCACTTGGTTGAGAGGACGTTAATAATCTTGATTTTCCTACTGTCTGCTTTTTCAAGTTGCATAGTAACCCAAAAGTATTTCTAAATGCAGAATATAAACCATCCCTTTAAGAGTTTTCCTCATCAGTAGACAGTGCTTATTGGGAACAGAAGGTCTTGGGGTTGTGCTGACATACCCCTCCACTGACGTCCTGTTCTGTTTGATGTATCAGTCTGTAGGTTTCATGCTGCTGTGCACCCAAGTCAATGGGAGTGCACCATCTATCTTCATTGCACTGTAGGTGTGTGTGTGTGTATGTATGGATACTATGAGACAATACAGACATCAGATTAGTGCTGACTCTCTGCTTTTTGTCACCATTTGCATCATAGACTCAATAGGCTACCCTTCAGACTGACCACCACATGCATAGACATTGTTTGTAGTTCATCTCATCTTACTCAAACTTGAAAGCATAATATTTTCCAAGTCATGAGGCCTAGTCCTCCTGTCTCAGTTAAAGCAGACTCAAAGCAGACTTTTTCTTCTGTTTTTTTAGGCAAAAACTGAACACAATTTTTAAAATATTGGATAATTATGAATGTATAATAATAATTATCTCTTGGATTTATATTGCGCTTTACAATGCCCAAGGCTTTCTCAAAGCGCTTATATATATATTTTGTTGTATTACTCATTCACTCCACAGTCACACTGTCGGGAAGTGCGGCTGCCAGTTTGCCAACCACCACCAAACACCAATCACACACAACCACATTCATTCATAGGCAATGTGGGTTAAGTGTCTTGCCCAGTGACACAACGACAGCATGTGCTTGGACGGGGACTCGAACCACCGACCCTCTGCCATAGTATCATAAATAAAATGTAAATAATTATTGCTTGACCAAAAGGCCAAAAAGAAAACGGACAATCTATACAATAATTGCCATTTTAAAAAAATTTAAGTGTTTGTGTTTATGATCCGGTATTTTTTCAAAAGTTTTTATAGCCCTGGTTCTCCTCATTCTTCATGTTACTACACAGAAACTATGCTGCAGAGCCCAGCACATTTTTAAAGTATTTTTAAGGTAAATTATTACCAGAGACATGTCAAATCCATCACACGTTTGACTATGTGCTGTTCTAATCATGGCTGTTTTTGTTTTTTTTGTTTACAGAGACTACCACTCTCCCTGACACGGCGACCCCCACGCTGCCGAAAGTGGAACAGACCACTCCAGTGATGAGACCAGGTATGCTCCTCTTTCAAACATCTCCACACAGGCACCTCACATATTTCCTTTGTCCACATTTATAACACACAACACACTTAAGGTCAGGCCTATGATGTCATGTTCGCTGAGGGGTTTCTGAGCTCTGAGCGCGGTTTGATTCAAGAGTCCCACAGGAAGCTCTGGTCGAGTGAAAATAAGCTCTCGCGGCCAGAGGATTTCACCTTCACACACTCAAACGCACACAACTACACACACACACACACACACACACACACACACACACACACACACACAAGCACACACACACATCTAGTCATACTGAAAATATTATTCCAGGGCTTCCACTGCAACTATCACGTAGCCTGGAAGCAGTGGTGTCAGATGATCACAATGGGATTTGGAGCAAACTAAGCATATAAGCCCACAAACAAGGATTTGAATCAGTTTTATTTTTTGGACTTTAAACTACATTTAAACTACCTCTATAGCCATCCAAACTGTGCCTCTCTGACCACCATGACAATCATACTAACACATTTATAAACCAGTGTACACAGACAATGGAGTCCAGATGCGTGAAGTGTCTTGCCCAAGGACAAAACAGCAGTATGAATGTGGTGGGAATCAAATCCAAGCTAATGCAGCCCCAGTGGCCAATACATTTTTGTTGAAGTTGTCTGTAGAATCAGTTTATTCAGCTACAGATTTGTACTGGTTTTCAAAATGTACTTTATTATCATTATTTTCAGTTTAAACTGTTTGAAGTCCGTCCAGTCACATACGATCCTTGTATCACATTCTTAAAGTGTTGGTGGTCTTTTATAACTTGATATCCTTTGATGTCAACACATGGGGCTATAGTAACTCTCAGGACACTAACCACTGAGTCAATGGCCTGCTTTTTTAGTTCAGCCAAATGTTCAATTGGATTAGAATTCACAGGCCGTGCTGGTACCACTTTGGTCGAGCTAATTTTCTGTTTAAAGATGCTCTTGGGACATTTTGGTCATGCTTGCGCAGATTTGCTGTATCCAGGGAGTCACACAAGAAGTAATGCAACTTCATACAAAAACATGTCTTTTATCTTTCTGGCCAAGAATGTGGCAAAATAACTCACTTATCACTGCATGGTGCCTATATGGTCATTTTACTGTATTGGTGTCAGAATGTCTAGTGAACTAAAGGATTCCAACAGTGCATCAAGGCTTCACTATGTGAGTAAAGTAGGTCTAAATTCTTTGTTATATTTAGTCCGGTATTGTCATGATATTATATGTAAAGGTACATTTGAGAGGCAAATAATAGTGAGGCAGAGATGAGAATTACATATTTATGGATTTATTGTTATGTAATTATATCTCACCTTTGACGTACTAAGGCAAAATAACAAACTGCAATCTATTACTATCTTTCTCCCCTATTCAACAGCCACCACCCCCTCCTTGTCAGCCGTGTGTGATTTCGAGTCCAGTTTGTGTGGTTGGTCGGCTGACCCTCAGTCAGGAGTGAGCTGGACCCTTCACACGACCAGCAGCACCTCCACGGGACACAGCACCCATGGGACCCGTCTGGACCTAACCCAACCCTCAGACAGTGAGTTACAACTTCCATCTAAGCACTGTTAAATCAACATAAAAAGCAAGAACTTTTGGCACATTTTGAACTAATTAGGAGCAAATAGGTAGTTTCCATTGCTGAGGGGGTTCTCCAATCACCACTTTAAGATATGTTCTCTGTAATTCTCTGTAAAACTGGTTTCCTCTTCAGTCTTTTACCACTGTCCTCATGTAGACCTGGTTATAAAGTAACAAGATAAACTTACACTGTAGCTGAAAATTGTCCTGATTCATGAAAAACATACATAACAAGTAGGTGAATGACTAAACAGAAAAATTGCATTCTGTTTTGAAAATATTTCTGATTATTTATCTATTTTATTTATTTATTTAGGACAGTGCATATTAATCAACATATGCGCAAAAAGCATCACAGTAAATATGCCAGAATTAGCTACAGTGGCTAAATTTAATCTGTACAAGGCACAATAAAACAAACATACCTTTACTATAACAAGACAAGTTACAAAAGACATATTAGATTATATTATGACAGTTCCCTCTCTGCATACTATGAACACTATGGTAGCCTTACAGACATAGGGTAGGCTACAAAAGTAGTTAATACATCACAAAGGAGTTTAACATTACTGTGCTTCTTCTCCAAAAGTGCTCATTTTGTATGTTTGGCTGGATCGACGCCTCCTACTAGTTACTTCTACATTAGGAGTCTTGCTAATATAATGTCATATAAAAGGATTATCCTCTTGTAAAATCTGAAAATTCTTTCGCTTTCATTGTATTTTTAAACTGTGATGAGTCTTGTCTCCACCCCACCCTGTTTATCATTTCTGTATCTCTGTATTATGACACCTCAAAACTACAATATATCCTTTCCTTGATCCTGTCTTCTACCTCCTCACTCTATCACTGTGATCATTCCAGCCTCTGTCACTGACCTCTGTCCCGTCTCCCTGGGCACTAGTTGGCTTTTTACACATCTGTCTATCTTTAATAAGGCTGGAAAAACTGTTTTATCCATCACAAAGTCTCTCCATTTCTCCAACACATACACTTCTATACTGTACTTATACATCCGCGCACACACATTGCCCAGGGGCGGTCAGATAAGTTGATGATGGCTTTGACAGAAGTGCTGCCTTAGCTCTCCAGCTCCCCCTGAGGCGCTCTCTCTCTCATATATATATATATATATATATATACAGCTCAAGGTGGGTCTGGCCTCTGTATAAAATACTAGAGGTGTGTGTTGGTTTCTCGACCTCGCCACCTTGCTTAGCTTTCCCCGGGTCTGTGGAAATCATCCAGGTTATAGCTCACTGCGTCACACACAGACAGCCCCTTGGTCAAAGTTAGAGGTCAGCGATCCCATACACTTTTTATGTAACCAGGAGTTTTTTTCATTTTGCATCTGGGGTTGATGTGTAGACACTAAAATGCTTAGGATTAAACTCTTTCAAAACTCAAAATACAACAGCCTAAGAGGGTCAATTCTGAAATTATAGCAAAATCACAGAATCAAAATTTAGCTAGCAGGATCAAGCCTAAAAACATTCCTCCAACTCAAACCGGTCCTATTACTCGGTCCAAATTGAAGTTCCTGCAAACTGGTCAAAAACTAAACTAGTAAAACAGCATTAGTGGTTAAAAATAAAAGTAATAACTCAAACTAATACAAAATGTGCATTCATTTGGGTAATTTGCCTGATTATTTCCACTACTTTTACATACATAGTCTTACATTTTCTTTTTTCCCATTTTCCTGGATGCACAGAGAACCTTCAAAGTCAATGTACTGTATGTGTGACTGAGAATAGAGTCTTTGCTTCTGTGTGTGTGTGTCATTGTAATTGACTTAGCTGCATCCTCTTCTCTGCGTCAGACAGCAACATGACATTAGTCTTGTTCTACACAACATTAGCGCGGCGGCCTGTCTCAGAGCTGTCTGCCTATGCAAATCAAACCATGCCTTTGTCACTGAAAAGGTCTTTTTAGGGTTTTTATAAAAGAGAAAATCCGACCCCAGACAGAGTGAGTTATTCTTCTGATCTCTGATATAGACTTAGGCTGACAGTCTTCACCCTAGGGAGACATTCAGAGAAAAGGAGACTTTATATGCTGTTTTTTAAAGCAGTTTTTCTAAGGGTAGGAAGGGAAAACAAAAAGGTTGATTTTTACAGATGGTGATGGATGAAATATCCTATGGCAGTAGAAAAAGTTGCAATAAGCAGTACTTAATCCATCTAGGAGCGATGGCCCTGAAAAGGTGAGAAACATTGAAATAACTTAATCACAATGGCTGCCTTACATATTGTTTTCATGCCAGATCACATCAAGGACCATCTCAGAAAATTTTCAGTGTCCCAAGTGCCACTAGGACTAACCCACATCAGCCAACCAACAACCAAGACTACATAAGGTCTTAATCAGGTGTAATCATTTCCAAACTAGAGATAAACATAAACCAATTCTGAACCAGGTCTAGACCAGGACTAAAATAGGACCAAACCTCAGCAATAATCTAAGCAGGACAAAACCAGGTCCAAGTACCACCAGAGAGCCCATGTACCACCAGTGGTACCAGAGTTTGAGAACCAATGGTCTTGTGGTTCTTACACCATTACCACCTCAGAAAATATTTGCCTCTCCATCACCATTTTGTTGGACAAAATTTTTGCCTAAATCAGGACTAACTAGAAATAAACCAGTTTTAAATTTGGTCTGAATCAAGTCCATACCCAGGCTAAATCAGGACTAAACCAGGTCTAGACCATGCCTGAACCATAATCGTACTTTGTTTATTATCATTTAGGCACTTATCAATTCATTTAATTGTTTATGATGCAGAAATTTAGCAAAACAGAGATATAGAAATTCTGTAGTTTCCCATCACTGTGTTTCCTGGGCGTGCGATTGCTAAAAAAGATTTAGTGGCACATCATGCTCGATGAATAATGGATTTGGGTTGAGGAGGTAGCAGTGTTTTCTCGGAGGCAGTTTGAAAAGGGAGACTAAAATTACCATCGCTCATTAAGTACAGTTGAGGAAAGTTGTGGTGTTTTTCTGCCTCTTCCTCGTTTGATCTTGGCGAACGCACAAAGGGAGGGAATTAATTAACAACTCTCAATGGGAGGCTAAGGCACTGGTGGAGAATGGGTTGTGGGGTATATGTGCTGGGCTGCATCTGCATGGGTTCACTTCAAGATATTTTTTGTTTATGTTTACTCTGGGCTGCTTTCTGTCACTCATTAGCCTATATGAAGACCTCGGATCAGACATAACCTGGGAATATGAGGCAACTCTGAGCATTTGTATGTTTTTAGCAAGTTAATGTAGGCTGAAGTCTACAATAAAAATCGATGAAAACCTGAAGAAGCTTCGGCAGAGGGGTTCTTGTCACTGCTTTTTAGCAAGGAGGTTGTGGCTTTTCACAAAGACTTGTATATGTGTTAACCATGCAACTATTGTAACTGGCCATTCCAGGTTACATCCCGTATAAGGGCCATAGTTGCAGGGATAAGCTCACCCACAACCCCAAACAAGAATAAGTGGTTTTCTCTGTGCTAACTGACAGCCATGAACCAAATCAATTAGGTGCAGAACGTAGATATCTTTTTTGCTATTTCTATGCTGTCAAGATATCTTTTTTTTTTTTCAATAAACAGTATCATAATCTCTAGCAAGGCTTTTACGGCTTAACCATAACTTAACAGACAACCATCCAAACAGAGCAGCAAGCTAATGTTGATGCCTTTTCTTCCTCTCTCATGTCAAATCTGCTTTATCTTGTCTTCTGTCACTCGATTCTTTACCTCTTTTACACTCCCCCTATTTTTATTATTCATTTGCTGGGAGGAAGTGAATGAAATGAAAAATTGATGGAAGAGGAAGCGTATAAACAGGCGACACATGCATAAGTGTTGGTGGTGGTGAGCTGCTGACTAAGTAGCAATAGTATGAGGTGTGAGCATTCAAACTGATTAGGCCTGTTATGCTGTTAGCTTGTGTATGAAGCCTATCATATGTGTGTGGCGTGTGCTGCCTTTTGTATACACAGTCATTAGCGGGCGATGATGAAATGACATAGTCTCATTTGTGGTATAAGCCTCATACCACAAAATAATAGTGGTAATGCCTTAAGCCCTAAGCAACCACCACATCCCACTGAATTACACTACATCATCTCCTATGTTTTGCAGGCAATGAGCAAATCTGCCGTCCCCAGCAAATCACATCAGTCATTAAAATGGAATCCAATAAATGAATAAAATGCAAATAGCGGGGAGGAAATATATACGCCTGTCACATTTACGGGCTGTGTTCGAGAGATCTAAAGCCAGTATGGGGCTAAATGTTTGCCAGTGTTGGAGTGAGCTGCAGAAATGGATGCTTTGGATGAGGCGAGGATATTTGAGCTATTGTGTCATCTGAATATAACTGTTTTTATTAAACTTATTAAAGAGATTGGGCTAGCTATGATGTGGATTACATTTTAGAACATTTACTTTGAATGTTAAATAATAAAACAGCATCAAAAAAACTGTTATACATCTAGGCCCATTGTGGTTTAATGTTAAACAATTGAATAAACCAATATATAAAATTCTTAATGTGACTTTTCCCCCCTGTATGTGTTTATAGACAACAGCATGTCCCTGCAGGGTTACCGTAGGTGCTTACAGGCTGTAGATAGAATAAAGAAATGCAAAGTGAAAAAAAAACAAGCCAAAACCATTTAGTAGACTGTAGTTAGCATCATTTTTAGATTATCCACAATATGCTTGTGATACATTAGCATTATTAGCCAGCAATAGACAATGTAGCTATCTCTAATAGTAATAGTTTAAAACGCCTCTATTTCCAGACTTCTCAGGGAACTACCTCCACCTCGACGCGGGGCCCCACACTCAGAGGAAGCGAGCCCGCTTGCTGAGCCCCGAGGTGGGACCGGAGGAGGGCCCGCTCTGCCTGCTCTTTAACTACCAGCTCCAGGGAGAGGCCCAGGGCAGTCTGAGGGTGCTGCTGCGAGACACTGACCAGGATGAGACGCTGCTGTGGTCACTAAAGGGAGACCAGGGGGCAATGTGGAAAGAGGGCCGCACCATCCTGCCCCAGAGCCCCAAAGAGTATCAGGTACTAGAGAATTTGAGTTATGTTATATTATTTGTTAAATGTATGTAGAAAAGTGTGATAGTGAATCTACAGTGAATGATTGTGATTGTAAATGGTTGCATGTATTTGCCTTGTACCCAAAAGACCATTATAGTATAGGACCAGATCTTTTTTACAATTGCATCCTTGTTCTTCTGTTTAACTAACTTCATCAACTCTGAAGAAGACGATGCCCTGATGAAGACGATGCCCGTGGTCGAAACACGTTGGCATGTCCCACTTTGAATAAAGGATTTTTAACTTTTTAGTCAGAGTGCCTCGGAACTCTTTGTTTGATTTGTTTATCCGTGTTTGCTTCTGCATTGAGCTGCATTGACAAGTTACACTCAATGTTTTTATTTGTGTTTTCCTGTAGGTGGTGTTTGAAGGCTTTTTTGAACATACAACGAGAGGCCACATCAGAATAGACAACATCCACATGAGCAACAGTGTAGACCTGGAGCAGTGCACACGTAAGTTTTTTATTATTATTATTATTATTATTATTATTATTATTATTATTATTATTATTATTATTATTATTATTATTATTATTATTATTATTATTATTATAACATCCTTGTATTGAAAGTTGAGGAAACCTGTCTAGAATGGTCTGTTTAGACAATAGACAGTTCTGGCTTAAACCTTACATTTGGTTCAACAAAATCATCAAGAACTGAGAGAAAGCATGAGATTGGATGCATCTAGTTCATGTTAAAATTCAAAACTATTCCTTCACAGATTCTTACATTGATATTAAGTATTACATTTTAGCATTTTAATCACCAATGAAGTAAAAATGCTATTCTCCTGGTAAGCTAAAACACCTCTATTGTTACTTTACAACTGTCAGTTAAACTGTCAAGCCAACATAAGCAGACCTTGCCTTTCCCATGTTGTTCGAGTGATCCAGCTGCAGTATGCTAACTTCACACCAGAGCCCTAAGGTTACCACTATAGGTCCAGACATATGGAGTTAAGCATTTCTAGTTGCTGACAATTTATGGTTTGTTTTACTGTATGTGTGGGAGCGAGGGGAGAGGATTGATCCTGCTCCCGCCTGTTTCCCACAGACACAGAAATATATATAAAAGTAGGCCACACACGGCTGCCGGGCATGGATCCTAATGTATCTTTTATTAGTTGTATTTTCTACATAACTAAACTGTTTATGATGACAACTCATTTCTGTATTCTCTATGGGGATCTGCCCATTAGATCAAGCATACATATCTGTGAATAACACAGTTTATATCTTTCTGTTAATGCTATAATGTGCATATCAGTCTTTAAGCTACTTTTGCCGAATAGGAGAAAGCAGATCTGCTATACAGACAAGACAATCAAATATTCCTGTTTTGTATTAAATCAAAACTAGAATAATAACACATAATATCACTAATCTTTTGTCAATATCTAATGCAATAATGTATGTGAAGTTATGGTATCTATTCCTCAGCAGTTCTAACAAAGACAAATGTATGTAAGAAAACTTTGACTCTCATTTTGATACAATGGAAATATGTTATGAACTGTGCTTCCTAATCAACTGGATTGTGTTACAATCAAAAGAGCTTAAAATAGTATTCTGAGAATAATGATATTCGAGGTAATGGTTGAATGTTTTCATGTTCAGTGAGTATTAAAAACACAATACACTTTCAGGAATACAATTGGGTTCCATAGATATACTTTAAAATTGGCACTTTCATTAAGCTGGTTGCTTCATATTTCATGCTTGTGTTACTCTTTAGCCAAACTCATTTCCTATAGCAAACACAAAACAGCCGTAAAATCACTCTCTTTTCCCATGACCCTTAAACGCACCCTGCTTCCTCTTCCTTCTCCTCACCTTGTCCTTTTATCTTCTATCTTTTTTTTCTTCCTCCCTTCTTTCATGGATGTGTCTGCTTCCATTTACACCTCACTTTATATAAAGGGCACATTTCCTCTCCTGCTCCTCTGTCAGTCCGCTCTTTTGTTTTTATATCTATATACACTCACTCAATTCAGTAAATAACTGTCACACAGCATGATTTATGGGCCTCTAGACTTCCATACCATCCTTGAACTTTACAAATCTTTATTGATTTTGAAAGGCTGCTAAACACAGTGAGCTGTTTTGCAAGTCAGCTCAATTGAAATACATCTCTTCCTGTTAATGTCCATAGAAACACTTCTGATTGGTTGCATGTTTTTCAAATTCCATTAAGGTGTAGTTAATTGGTGTATATTTGTTCCAACCCAATCTCAAATTGATTGAAATCACACTATTTACACGATTCCTTACATTAATTCACTTCTTTTTCCTCTGTCTATTCCAGAACCCCTTCCTGCTTTGACACCAGGAATCACCAGTAAGTTTTACTTCCTGTTTCTTGTCCATTTCCTGTGCCAAACGTATGTGCTTCCTGCTTGTTGCTCAGCTTTCAGCAACTGTCAGTGCATATTCTGCAGACCAGACACTAAAAGGGCAAACACTTACATTTTCCATTTACTCAGCTTTTATATTGAATATGACCTAAAGTGACTTTTAAAAGTATCCTTGGTTATATTTCCTTTAGCATTTTGATGTTGTGTTGAAGGAATGGATCCAGTGCATTGTTCAGCATGGCTCCCTGCATGCAGGTCTGATAGACCTGGATATGCATATTGGGCAGAGATAGGTTCTAATTATTATGCTCAACAAATTATGATTTATCCCAAAACATAACTGCAGCAGAAGTATATGTAAGCTACAGCAGGTTACTATATCATATTTTCTATTGGCTTTGTTTCACGGAAGTGTTCGCATTGGCTGTGTGCATTTAGGCTTATTTGACCAATTTACTATAATATAATAATTGTAAGTTTAGTCTATTAGTGAAGTATAATGCTTTATTTTTTAGATTATATTGTAAAAAACTAATTAATTACTTAATTTCATGGTGACTCTTGATTGTTGTTCTGTGTATTAAATTAATGCAAAAGTCACAAGAACATTACTCTGTTATATAAAATATAATATTAAATAGAGGACATTTTGGCAATATTCTTGGTACCTGGGCACAAATAGTCTCTAAAAGCACCTGGTTTACACAAGTGGAGACAAAACAGTGATGCAATAGATTTACTGGAAATAATTTGGTGCTTAGACCCTGGCAGGGTCATTGATCATCGATTCATTGTAGGGAAATAGTGTAGGTATAGAGCCTAGACACTGGTGGGGGAAGAGGAAGGAAAGCTTGGGACAAGGTTCTTCTGAGCTGTGGAGAGTGAGATGACTCTGCTGCTGAGGATGTGATGGGACAGAGGAGCATGAGACAGTGAGAGGACTCTGCTGCTGAGGATGTGATGGGACAGAGGAGCATGAGACAGTGAGATGACTGCTGCTGAGGATGTGATGGGACAGAGGAGCATGAGACAGTGAGAGGACTCTGCTGCTGAGGATGTGATGGGACAGAGGAGCATGAGACAGTGAGATGACTGCTGCTGAGGATGT